>VCRD01004196.1:35580-50906 GCA_006783055.1 Trinorchestia longiramus
TAATCTTATCCTTCTGAAGAAAATACCTCAGTTGTTGGTAAATGCAGCCACCGTGGTCGAGTGGTCTGCGGCCTGTGTTTGGTATCAGGTCTCTGCTTCGGGCAGACAGACCGCGGGTTCGAAACCCGGCAATGAATACGAGCTGTTTCTCGTTTCGCGCCGTGAGCTTGCACTTATCGGTAAGCCCTCAACTCAACTCCCCGCCCATGGACACATCCCAGGATCATCGCATGGAGCTCATCATCATCCTTACTCTAAGAATGTTAACCTTAAGAATTTGAAAAACCAATGTTCTAATGTCTATGTACTGTGTACTTGATTGGAAATAAAGTTGTTTGTTTGGTCTTCAACTTTCGCCCGGCGAGGTGTGAGTTTTGAAGAAGGCAGACATGAAGCAGGCATATTGAAGATACTGTGCGGCGCCTGTTCTCCTTATTGTAATTACCCCGACAGTTCATAACCCCACACTTGTTCGGCATTTTTAATACATATAATTAGCAATAAACTTTGTAAACAAACAGTATCTACTCAGAAATGCAGCAATGTGCCTCGAAACAAACAACAATATCCGATTCAAACCGAGCGACAGACTACGACAGTGTTCGCACGGTGACAGATGGGGGATAACTGAGCTTAGTGAACTGGCCTTCGCTACCGTAGTCAGCTACATGGCGGTGCACGTCCTGTTTATAGTAATCCTTGGCAACGGTTTAAATGCGAGTTATGTGAACATACTTCTGTAGTGAAAAGACGCTTGAAAACACGTAGTCAGCAAGCACGGTAGGGTAAACTGTTGAAGTGAGAGCTGTGTTGGAAGATTTGCCCCTAAGATTACTGCAAAGGCACGCAAAGCTCTAAGCATGGCGTAAGTAAACTATTCAACATAGAGTAATTATACAATTTCCATGCCTATAAATGAGAAATTCAGGGACACTGAGCCCTTAAGTACGACCTAGGTAAAGTATTTCATTGCACACTGTGGAACTATTATTATGTGTACGGGGAAAATCTTAATAAACGTCATGACAGTAAGCACAGCACCAGTGAACTAGATATGTGAGAGATCTGTTACTATGTCACTGCCTATTCATGGGCTATTTGAATTTAGGCTGCATCACGTTACAAGTTTATATGCACACGATGTTTGGAAGAACGATCTAGATGAGCTATTGAAGTTGGTGACAGGCGATTATTCTTCAAGTGTCGAAAATGATATAAGACGAACACCCAAAGAAAATACTGTATTGGGCAGTGATTTTTCTTGTTTTCTAAGGCTCGCCCTTACAATATAATTTGAGACTTCTATAATGTTCGTAGGTATTTAATCTTAACCATGTTCTACAAGAGAAAAACTGCTGTGCCACGACTAGCGTAGCTTTCAGTAATGATGTGAAGCGATGGCTGGTACTTCCGTTTGTTGTGTGATATGACAATTTTTATTGTTCAGTCTACATTTGCTATTCCTAAACATGGTTAAGCACATTGTGTATCTGAGTACGAGGGCTCTTTTACCAGTACATTATGGATTCATGTTGTGGAGCATACCGGCTCGCATTGTTACTTATATCGTTCCCGCTTGTTTTCAGTCTGCTGTCCTTCCAACTCGTTGAAATTTGTGAATTTCTTGTATTATATGACTGTAAATTTAGGTTTTGCGTCAAGTGTAGTGAAGCTGTGTACTTGAAAATTTTGTTTCATGTTGCAGCTCACGACTCAGTTGAATGATATTCAGTGTGCTTCTCTTGTGTCAATAAGTAGTTTATGTATAGTTTTTAGTACTTTCACGACTGTTTTTATACTAGGTCTTAGGTCATAACTTTGTCTGTCATAATTGTCTTAGATTGAAAATTGCCGAGATGGTTGAAGCTTTTGCATTTTTGTCTTCTTATATTCATCAGTAATATTGTGATATCAAATCTCCCTCGTGAGATAAACTTCACTCGCCTTTTCGATAATGGTGCTAACATAAAGTATGTTTGTGTCTTATTGTTACCTTCAAGTGTTGCTGAAACATCTGGATAAGAATACGTTCTTTTTAAGCCTACGTTTCAGACTGTCTATTGTGGTATTGTAGTGCCTCGGAAATATCGTAATTAATTTAGAATGATCTTAGAGTCGATACAAAAATATAATGTATTATTGTAATATTTTTGGAGTTAATTTTTATACGTTTCATGTCATTTGAAGCTAGTATTTTAAAGTTAAAAATTCAATCGTAGTTACCACTTCAAATTGTAACCCTCGTTTATAGAACACCATAGTCAACCACGAGCCTATAGGCTAAGTGCCCGTCAGTTTCCTCGCAACTGTTACCCAGTGAAGAGCAATTTTATTTGCGCGTTCAGTCTCTCTGACGGGTAAGTTTCTATTAACAATGTGTTAGAAAGTTTTGCATTTCACTTACATACTAGATATTCTTTGAACTTGTCTTTTTGCTGAGCCTAGATGTTCCCCTGTAAGTTTAAGATTTATTTTTTGAAGCAGTTTTGATACCATGTGTATTTGACAGATTTTATGGCGAATATCTCATTTCATTGTGCTTATGTTTTTATTCAAACGATTTGAATTGTGTTTGAAGTGTTCGTGCTTTGATTTACTTTACTCTGAGATTTATAATTAATCCCAATATAGAACATTTTGAATAATAACTATTGCGTCAGCTATAAAGTTCATTGTCTAATTTCGTCTCACTCAAGTCTCTACATTCGGGTATTTTATGACGAGCATACCGAAAGATCGACCAGCCATTTTGATACGGTTATTAAATTTCATGGCCTCGGGTAGAAGTTGCATATCCGCATCTCGTTTTGTGTTCCCTGGAGCAGCCAGCTAATTAGGTCCGATGCTCTAATGTTTTACTCAACAGTTGTATTATAAAGTTGCCTAGTGCTATTGATTTTTCTTGCTAAATTCTGTATTTATTTCGAGTTACTTATTGGGCTTTATCCGGGCAGGTTTCAGTTACGGGTTTCAGTTTACGGATTTCAAGTTCTCAGTTTCGGTCCTTGATCTTGGCCTTAACTTCTGCTCTGATTTTGATCGTGTCCAATAATAAATCTGCAAACTACGAAGCCGATCGTATCAATTCCTTCGAAGAACATCACCCACGAAACAATTACTACAGAAAAATAACACGTTCCCTAAAGTATATTGAGATTCAGCAAGTGCTTAATCACTCAAGTGTTCAGATTCCAATACGACTAATCGCAACCGAGAATGACATGGACCATATGACCCTCAAATGTGACTAGGATGGGCTATATTCTGTGTGGTAATATTAACTGAGTAGAAATTTTCCTTAAACCTAATCAAAACATTTTAGCCCTAAGTTGATGGAGCATAAATATCTCACTCCCATTGTATGCTTGATGTTAGTTTTATCTGAAGTTTACGAGGGTTGTTTTTTAACCTCTGGTTAGCCATGAAAACGGTAAATTTACATAGCATTATTATACTACCAAAGTACAACAAGGTCTTACTTATTTCTCCACATAATCGTCAAAACTGATATAACCCAATTTCGTGAGGTACGGGCAATTGAACATGGCCGCTACGGTCGATGCTCCCGTGTAATGTGAGTTTCAAAATGTAACCAGTTTTATGCTAGCAGAAAGACTCAGTGCTGATGAAATCCATCGCAGAATGAGCTATGTGTACGGAGACAACTTTATGACTAAGGATAGTTTATAGGAATGGTGTAGAAAATTAAAAAAAGGCGAACTGACGTCCATGAAAAAGGTGGAAGTCAGTTCGCCTTCTTTTAATTCTCTACACCATTCTTGTATACTACCCTTAGTAATAAATGCAACTGAAATGAGAAGAAATCAACATTGTGTAGGCTTAAATATGTACATTAAAAATGCCTAGCCTTATCAATGCTATTGCTGGTGACGAGAAGCCTCCTCGTTCTGCAGCTTGATCTAGTGGAAAATGCACAAATGAAAAAAATTACCATTAAGAAAATTTAGAGGTGGAAATTTACCAATTAAAAGAAACCCAAAAGGGAATAGAACAAATGACAAATAGCAACTTGAAGGTTGTCGCCCTTGCCATCATGAAGTCATAGTTGCGTGAATTGTATTGTATTGTTGAGCTAATACTCTGCTGCTTAATTTAGGATTGACCTCAACAGCATCTTTAATGGCTTTTTGATCAATTGATTTTCATTTTCCCATTTTTAGTGATCCTTGAGGTTGAAATCTCCTGATGAAAACTTTTCAAACCACCGTTGGCATTTTTGATCATTCAAAACATTCCTCCCATAAACAGTTCAAATGTTTCTTCCAGCTTCTGCAGAAAAAGTTTTATTTTTTTGTATAGACAATGGACAGATGCTTATTATGTTGCTATTATATTGCTTATAGACAATGTCCCAGATGCTCCTCATTAATATCCATTTTCTGAGGGTTAAGCCAGTCAAAATTGATTCAATATTACTAATTATTGTTCCTCATAAACTTATTTAGACATTAGAACACTAATTTGGTTGGAAATAACTAATTGGGTAACTCTTAGGAGGCGAATAAGTGATCAAATACGAAATCGACATTACTTTCTTTCCGACCTGATACTATGTGGCTTGCCAAATTTACACGCGAGTTAAGTATTCTTCTCGCTGTCGAATCGTCGTCTGGACTGGCGAGCTGATGCTGCTCCATATCAAAAAATATCTCTTAATACAAACATGTAACCATTGCAACCAGTGCAAACTATGCAAATGACGTAAACTGCAAACGATGAAAACGATGCACAAGCTGCAAACCAAAACACTGTAGCAAGCAGGTCTACGTGCAAGGCTCGTGCTGCGTACGCTGCACCAAGTGACAAGTTTAAATACACACAATGTTTCAAAGAACGATCTGGATGAGCTGGTGAAGTCAGAGACAGGCGATTATTCTTTCTAAGAAAATGCGCTTCCCGACGACGTCGAAGTGTCAAAAATGGTATACGATGAGCACCTAAAGAAAATACTGTCATGGGAAATGATTACTTTTTAATTTCTAAGGTTATTTCAAGGCTATTCATCGTACAGTAGGGGCGGAAACAGTGGCGTTTTCAGTAGAGTGGCGTTTTCACAGTAGAGTTGGTTTCCTGACATTGCCCTATATGTAGACATGAAGCAGTGATAGTCTACTTGTGGGAATGTTCTCTCAATTATTATTAACATGTTTTATGAGACTATAAGCTACGGCTGAAGTGATATGGAAATCAATAAAGAATTTTGGCTTAAAACCTGTTAATAAAAACAGAAATTAACGATATTCAAATTTTTTCCTTTACAATAGTTGAAATTTTGCAGATACAATAACCACGTGGCCTGTCTGTTCACTTTGTTCCGATACAATAACCAGGAGGGCTGTCTGTTCACTTTGTTCTGATACAATAACCAGGAGGCCTGCCTGTTCACTTTGTTTAGATAGAATAACCACGTGGTATGCCTCTGCACTTTTTCTGATTGTTTCGATATAATAACCACGTAACCTGCCTGTTCACTTTGTTCAGATCCAATCACCACGTGGCTTTCTTGCTTACTTTGTTCAGATACAATAACCATGTTTCCTTCCTCTTTACTTTGTTTAGATAAAATAACCCCAGTCATTGTTTTCATGAACGGATGCTGCATTATTGTTAATAATGCTGGGGAAATATGCTCATGGTAAACAAGATATTTCATAAACTATAAATTTCCTGAACAATTTATTTGTGTAATAAATCCCGTTTATTTGAATAGGGTTACAACGTACATACAACGTTAGGGGAAGCATGAGGGAGAATTATTGGGTTCCTATGAAGTGTGTACGTCTGCCAGCTGCCCATTGTTGTGTTGGCAGCTTTCCAAGAACAAATCTGTTGTGTTGTATATACTAAGTGCATTGAGGATCTAAATTTTATTCATGTATTGTAAGGTGATGTATGAAAATCTTTGATTTTTGTTCCGAATTTTTGTTTGTTAATTCTAATTCGAAACTTTACATGCTTTTACTTTATATTCAACGAGAATACGTCATCATTAGATACACATAAAAAACATTATGACTTTAAAGAAGAACTTTTTTAACCCCAGTTTCAGAAACAAAATCTCCAATGGATTTGGAGAGATTCGAGTAGCATGAGTAAATCAAGCGGCAACTAAAGAAGATGAGGTGAAAATAATGGAAAAGGGCATGAGCCTTTTCAAATCAACCAAAGACTTACAGCGTGTTTGAACTGTCCAACGTTTTATACCAGAAAGTGGAGCAGAAATGAGGCATTCGTACTCGTACAGAAAATAGAAGTAAAGCTCAAAATGTGTAGGATGCACTCCCTCGATGCAGTAGGCGCATTGAATATAAAAATGATTGTGGTTACCGGGACTAAATATGTAGGAATGGAAAGATAGAATGAAGCTATAGAAACAATTGCAAAAGAGGTTTATAAACATAAATAATCAAAATTTAATTATTTCGAGAGGGTTATCTTTTTGCAGCGAATATAATATTTTTGTGATATCGACACACATCATCTAGGTATCTCTATGGCCATAGTGCAGCCAAAAGACGGTGTGTAGATACATTCAGAACAGGTGGCACATCTAGTTTGCCTCCATCTTTTCCTACCTTCATCCTGACCTGTCTAACGCTACACGACTTAGGATCTAAACCTAACACATGAAGGCAATGATATTTAATTCATCCGTAGGTGACCAGGAGGAGTTACGAGAGCCGGCAATGTTTTCAAAATGATTGTCATTTCACCCGGCACAAACCTAATAATTGTGCATTGTATTACCTTGAGAAATCATCGTTAAATTTTGGATGGGTGAAATTAAAATTTTGGATGTTTTAACTTTTTTTCAATATGTCTTTGATTGCAAAAATTAGCAACTTAATCTCAAACATTTAAACTAAATTACGAAAGAACGGCAACCTTATATGCAGTCTCCACGGCTTGGAAGAAAAAACATATTGGTACAAATCAAAATGCTTATTCGTTAAATATCTCATTACTATGCTAGAACACAGTTTTATAATATCGACATAAATAGTCAGAATTTTTTTAAATACAGGAATTTATATTGTGTCTTTCAGTGTTGCATCAAATTTGAAAATATTGTTATGAATTCTGTTACACATTTAATAGTTTTTCCATATAATTTCTAAAATTTTAAGCTCCCCTAGTTAATAATTGATGTTTTGTTTATTACATTTTAAAAATTACTTCTCGTTATACGAATGAGGGATTGCTGTATGGTTACGTACGTGCGAGTTTTGATAAAACTATGTTTGCGTGTGTCCTCCACTGATAAATTACATTTTTGTATTTGCTAAACTGCGTTCGTGAAAGTTGGATATACACTAACATCACTCTCCACATCAGTTCTCATTGGCTATAACATTACTGCATGCTGAAAATCTCCATTTGATCACAATACATTAGAAATTAAAACGTAGTACCTAAGTCAAGTTAAACAGTAAAATTATATAATTTTGAATTGCAATGACGCTTGACGCATAATATGGCGGACATGCACAATATTCTTAACGTTGATTTATTTAGAGTCCGTTTATTGTGTATATGGTTATGACCACCAAATTACGAACACAGTTTGCAAAGTTTAATTCTTTCTTTCGTGCAGTTTGTCAGCCCACGCGAGTGGACGACGGCAGCAAATCTGCAATCTAGTACTAATTATTCGTTCTCAGTTTCTTGAGGTTTATCGTTTACTGAAATGAATGTATTAAGCAGTATTATAAACGACAGGAGAGAACATATTAGAAGATATATTGAGCAAACGATCATTGTTTAATTGAATTTATGACATTATTCACCAAATTTACCTAATTATAGAAAATGTTATTAACCCAATTATATTTTGTAAAAAACCTCGATATATTTAGATTAATATCTCAGGTTTGTATTTTCTTTTGTACTGATTCAGTCCTCTTTGGACCTCAAATGGTTCATAGGGCAGCAATGAATCTCCACCATTCAGCCCGTCCGGGTTCCATAGTTTCCACCTCTTCTATACTGAGACCATGCGCTCTCATGTCTCGCTGGATTGTCCTACGCCAGGTCTCTCTTGGTCTACCTACTCCTCTTCTTTCATCTGGTGCCCAGGGTAAAACCTGCTTAGGTAGCCTGGACGCACCCATCCGCAAGGCATGGCCATAGTATCTGCATCAGCTCAATCTCAGCTTCTCCACAACGCTCCGCTACCCAGATTTCCTTTTATGGTATTGAATTTATCGATTTCAAAATGTTTCAATGGCAACTCCTGTGCTTTTATATATTGTGTGGCACAGATGGCATGGGTGGTTGCCATTCGTTCGGGTTTTTGTTTGCATGTTTGGAATTAAGCTGCTAATTTTAGCTACTACTTACATCTGATGACTATTGTCTTTGTTCAAACACTAGAATATCTGTTGCTACATTGAAATCAATGAAACATTTTCCCAGTAAAACAGATAAACAATCTGTGAATAAAAATCATTGTGATGCATGCCAGTATGAAATGCATAAGAATTTCTAGCAGCACTGACATCTTCATCCTCACTTTTTAGTTTAACAAGATAATGTGTCAGTGTGATTGAAAGTGCCTTTCCTTGCATAGCTTGCATGTGTTTCTCAGACTCACACGTGACTGTGTTACTAACACCTGCAACTCCAGCGAGACGAAGCTTCTTTACTCATCTGTAAACACTCAACTTACATTTTATTCTTATCTTTTTGCTGTACCGAGTTCGCCTCGTGTTCAGCTACCTTGCCTGTAGGGGGCTTCCCTCACCGAAATAAAGTGTCAGTACATATTAATACATGCATACAATAGAATAATGCTCCACCATAATTGAACAATGCTGCACCACACTTGATGTATGCTTCATACATATGTTGTGTGTTGCACCACGTTTGATGTATTTTTTGGATTGTCTTTGTAACAATATAAAACTAGTAATCAGCTTTTGGATGAAGGCTTGCATTATGGTTATGTGAGAGTGCAAGTTTTCCTAAATGGAATGTTAGCGTGTGTCGTCTGCTGGTAAGTAAATTGAAAAGTTTAATTTGCTAAACTATGTTCGTAAAAGTTGGATAATAGTTTTTTCCCACCACCTCCGCTCCCGGGTCATTACTGCATTGTAAAATTCCGAATTGTTGTCAATAAAATAAAAAGAAAGAAGGTGTAGGACATCAGTCTAGTTATATGTTAAAATAATAAAGCATCAATAGTAATGACGTATGTCGCATCATATGACGGACACCTTTTGTGATATTCTTAAAGTCGATTCATTTCAAGTCTGCTTATTGTGGATGTGGTTAGTATCACCAACTTACGAATACGGTTTTGCAAATGCCATTTCCTCTCATGCAGTTTGTCAGTACAAGCAAGCGGACAACAGACGCACTCCCTCAATCTAACACTAATTATGATCTGCCCGTTCTATAAAACACGTAAGTTGGTGGTTGTCCCTTAATATAAGTTTTTTATTAGTTTCAACTCTATTCATATTGCTATAATTTGGCCGACGATGAATACGATGGTCCGACTGCATCACTTCTGCTCGCAGAAAAGGCAGGGATGGCAGCTATGTTATCGGTTCTTGGTTGCGTTCCCAAGATTTAGTTTCAATATACTATGAAAGCCGGGGCATCATCGTCTGTTTCTCGAGTCTGTCAACTAGGGGATCGTTACAGCCGAGCACATGAGCGTAGTCTAGACGGGACCACTCATTCGCACGAATGTAGCATCACGAGTTCCAGCATCAAGCAGGTTGATATTCTTCACTAACTGTGGGTGTCTGGGACTCCGACTAGTCTTGTAAGGGTAAATTATGAGGTCGTTGGTTAACGATTTGATTGAACCATGATCTGATACTAAATACACAAGTTAGACTAAAGGAAATAATTATGATAAAATTAAAACTAAAATACTAGCTGAAGCAGGATAGCATGAATAGCTATCTATTAATATGAACAATGGACCAGAGTACAAATATNNNTGCCTGATGTATTCTAGCTGTTATAAGCGTAGCAACAACCATACGTTGAACATACTCCCACCATACCTAATAATTATAGGCGCTGGTACCAACAGAATCGTCTTTACACATTTAACACTGAAACACACCGTCAGGAATTGTCATAAAAAAATGAAAAAAATTATTTAAACAAGCTGACCTGCAGTAGAATTAACTTCAATGTCAAGGAAAACAATGTATACCGAACACACACTAGCATCACCTGAGAAGGTAATGGACTATAATTGTTCTCCCTGACCCACCTTTAAAACTAAAAAATATACTTGATATATTCTAGCACAAAGAATTATGGCTGGGCCATACTTTTGAGACATGGAGTATGAAAAGACAGTCGATACCTACACAGACATGATTGTAAATGAACAACTAGTAGCGCTGAAAGGAAGAATACATAATCATGATTTATAATTTCACTAGATAGATCTCGTGGAAAATCCACGGTTTAGATTAAACTAATTTGAAATTACTACAAAGGCGAATATATTAAAGATTTACCCTCAATTATTGTGTTTTAGATGAATATTTTTTATTAATTTATGTACATAGAGTACTTCCATTCTCTATATTATCTACCGATATCATCGGCTATCTATGCACCTTGGAGTTGCACGGTTCAAAAGTGATAAAATTAAGGATCTATGAAATAAAATCCATTTTTCAATTTTACCCGTGGTACCATCCGAAGCTGAACATTTTTCATGAATGTTGAATGTATACAGAACTTCCACTATATCTTATCCACTGATAACATGGCCGTGTATGGGAAAAAACAAAACAAAAAACAAAAACGTATATTTCCAATAAAGTTGGTACATAAGAAATGTAACATCATTGGTTTTTAAAAATGCCTTATCATAAAATCCTTAAGTGGTAGGTATTCTGTGCATAGTATCATAGATGATAGAACAGCAGTACTTACAGGTATACATAAACATTCACATCACGCAATGAACGTTGAATATACATGGGGAAACAAATGAAACTTCGCTTTTTCAGTGATGNGACAACTTTAGTGAGTGCAGCCTGTCTGTGATTCTCGAAAACAAGCCCACTTTGTGTTCCCCACTAACGCTCAGTGCGTTCAAGAACGGCATTAGTGTACCACTGTTTAAGATACTTCATCCCAACAATGGTTTGAGATCGTATACGCAGTCCGACGAAACTGTGCGCTTGGCAATGAACTATGTATTACATCCCGTTTGACAAAACTATCCTAAATGTTGTCACCCTTCAAGCTCACACGTGAGCCTATTTCGACACCGAGAAGGAGAAGTTGGTATTTTTGACACGTCTGTTAGAACTTTTATTACAGAGCAGTTTTCCATGAATGATTATTGTTTTGCTCTTCAATCATACCCGAAGTGTAATTATGAACAGCTCAGAGACTTTTTGGTGCTGCCATGGAAACGCAAGCTACAGTACATCACTTCATCTATTGACAAGAACCAGGTGCGGAGAGAAACATTTGACAAAGTCCAGACACTGCAGCAGAAGAATGTGTTTCTCTCGGTAGATGTAGTACAGATTCGCCCAAATGTTTAATTTTCTGGTGGGGTGCTGAGTGGCATGGCCGAGAACAACTGAGACTGCAAGGCCACTTCCATGCTGTGTGTCATGATGAATTCGCTGTACAAAGGACCTAGTCTGATGATTTCAGTGGAATTGACATTGACTGTCCCAAGATGTTCCGTCGACTGGCAAGTGTTCTATTGAATGGACTCCACAACCTAGAGAAAGACCAGCAGAAGAAGGCAGTCCTTCAGACCTTTGTAAAGAAAGCCCGGTTGGGTGACTAATCGCTGCCTATCGGGACAGAAGAATATTCACAAAACTCGCATTTGAATCGTTCCCCTATCCCGTGCTTATGGGCTTGGTGCACCTTCAAATGACCTTTCACGGCAGAAGAATATTCACAAAACTCGCATTTGAACCGTTCTCCTTTTTCATGCTTACTGGCTAGGTGCACCTTTAAATTACCTTTCACGGCAGAAGAATACTCACAAAACTCACATTTGAACAGTTCCCCTTTTCCGTGCTTACTAGTTTCGTGTCCCCGTAAAAGATGCTTCTGGGCAAAAGAATATTCACACAACCTGCATTTGAACCGTTCTCCTATTTCGTGCTTACTGGCTAGGTGCACTTTTAAATTACCTTTCACTGCAGAAGAATATTCATATAACTCGCATTTGAATCGTTCTCCTTTCCTATGCCTATGCGCTTGCACCAAAAGAATATTCACAAAACCCACATTTGAACAGTGCCCCTCTTCCGTGCTTACTAGCTTCGTGCCCTCGCAAAAGACTCCTTTGGGCAAAAGAATAATCACACGACTCGCATTTGAACCGTTCTCCTATTTCGTGCTTACTGGCTTGGTGCACGTTTAAATTGCATTTCACAGCAGAAGAATATTCACAAAACAAACATTCGAACCGTTCCCCTTTACCGTGCTTACTGGCTAGGTGCACCTTCAAATGACCTTTTATGCCAGAAGAATATTCACAAAACTCGCATTTGAACCGCTCCCTTCTTCCGTGCTTACTAGCTTGGTGCCTCTTCAAATTAAATTTCGTGGTGGAAGAATATTCACACAACTTACATTCGAAACATTCATTTATCCCGTGCTTACCTATTTGGTGTAAGAGTATGTTCGAATCACTACTACAGACAGAGAAATTGTCACAAGACTTGCCTCTACACTGTTTTCCTGAACTGTGTTTTTCAAGTTTACTTCGTCTCATGTTTCTATCTGCGCAACGATAATCTTATGCTTAATATTTGAAGAAGTTCTCACTATGTGTCGTCTCAGCCGTTCGTTTCAAACGGAATAAGTCAATACAAGAATTATCACTAAACTCGCCCTTAGATGACCCTCCCAATTTATGTTCGGAACAGAGGTGGCGCCTAACGCTGTCCTTCCGAACAGTAGCGGAATCACGAAGTTCACACTCGAAAGGCTGTGTCACGAGTCCGTCAGGAGGTCTGACCTCAACGTCGCTGTTCGCACAAAACACATATGGTGCTAGCGAATCGGCGCTCTCTTGAGACGCTCCAGCTGATTGTGGATGAACAGTATGTGTGTGGCATGCACCAGAGCTGCCTTCCCTCGCCTTGTTTTCTGCTTCTGTGGATCCAGCATGTGCCTCAGCACAGGCCTCGTCTACTTCTCTCTTGAAGGTAAGGGCAGAAGAGACTGCGCTTGAACTAACCTGTGATAAATGGCATCTGCGAATTATCTAATAGTATTCGGGACAGTTTAACAAACACATTCCTTTCACACAAAGAGTGAATAATAAATACTTACGAATTACAATTGACATGGAACCAAGTACTTTTCTTAGTCTTAGAAATTTATTCTCTAGACAAAACCGTAGAGAATAGTCGAGTGGTATGCGGCCCGTGTTCTGTATCGGGTCTCTGCTNATTAGGTAAATTTTGTGAATAGTGTCATAAATTCAATTAAACAATGATCGTTTGCTCAATATAATCTTCTAATATGTTCTCTCCTATCGTTTATAATACTGCTTAATACATTCAGTTCAGTAAACGATAAACCTCAAGAAACTGAGAACGGATAATTAGTACTAGATTGCAGATTTGCTGCCGTCGTCCACTCGCGTGGGCTGACAAACTGCACGAAAGAAAGAATTAAACTTTGCAAACTGTGTTCGTAAGTTGGCGGTCATAACCATATTCACAATAAACGGATTCTAAATAAATCAACGTTAAGAATATTGTGCATGTCCACCATATTATGCGTCAAGCGTCATTGCAATTCAAAATTATATAATTTTACTGTTTAACTTGACTTAGGTACTACGTTTTAATTTCTAATGTATTGTGATCAAATGGAGATTTTCGGCATGCAGTAATGTTATAGCCAATGAGAACTGATGTGGAGAGAGATGTTAGTGTATATCCAACTTTCACGAACACAGTTTAGCAAATACAAAAATGTAATTTATCAGTGGACGACACACGCAAACATAGTTTTATCAAAACTCGCACGTACGTAACCATACAGCAATCCCTCGTTCGTATAACGAAAAGTAACTTTTAAAATGTAATAAACAAAACATCAATTATTAACTAAGGGAGCTTAAAATTTTAGAAATTATATGGAAAAATTATTAAATGTGTAACAGAATTCATAACAATATTTTCAAATTTGATGCAACACTGAAGGACACAATATAAATTCCTGTATTTAAAAAAAAAATTCTGACTATTTATGTCGATATTATAAAACTGTGTGTTCTAGCATAGTAATGAGATATTTAACGAATAAGCATTTTGATTTGTAACAATATGTTTTTTTTCCAGCAGTGGAGACTGCATATAAGGTTGCCGTTCTTTCGTAATTTAGTTTAAATGTTTGAGATTAAGTTGCTAATTTTTGCAATCAAAGACATATTGAAAAAAGTTATAACATCCAAAATTTTAATTTCACTCATCCAAAATTTAACGATGATTTCTCAAGGTAATACAATGCACAATTATTATGTTTGTGCCGGGTGAAATGACAATCATTTTGAAAACATTGCCGGCTCTCGTAACTCCTCCTGGTCACCTACGGATGAATTAAATATCATTGCCTTCATGTGTTGGGTTTAGATCCTAAGTCGTGTAGCGTTAGCCAGGTCAGGATGAAGGTAGGAAAAGATGGAGGCAAACTAGATGTGCCACCTATTCTGAATGTATCTACACACCGTCTTTTGGCTGCACTATGGCCATAGAGATGCCTAGATGATGTGTGTCGATATCACAAAAATATTATATTCGCTGCGAAAAGATAACCCTCTTGAAATAATTAAATTTTGATTATTTATGTTTATAAACCTCTTTTGCAATTGTTTTCTATAGCTTCATTCTATCCTTTCATTCCTACATATTTAGCCCCGGCAACCACAATCATTTTTTATATTGAATGCGGCTACTGCATCGAGGCAGTGCATCCTACACATTTTGAGCTTTACTCCTATTTTCTGTACGAGTACGAATGTCTCATTTCTGCTCCATTTTCTGGTATAAAACGTTGGACAGTTCAAACACGCTGTAAGTCTTTGGTTGATTTGAAAAGGCTCATGCCCTTTTCCATTATTTTCACCTCATCTTCTTTAGTTGCCGCTTGATTTACTCATGCTACTCGAATCTCTCCAAATCCATAGGAGGTTTCATTTCTGAAACTGGGGTTAAAAAAGTTCTTCTTTAAAGTTATAATGTTTTTTATGATGATGACGTATTCTCGTTGAATATAAAGTAAAAGCATGTAAAGTTTCGAATTAGAATTAAGAAACAAAAATTCGGAACAAAAAT
>VCRD01004197.1:3152-13524 GCA_006783055.1 Trinorchestia longiramus
TATGACTTCAGGGCAGCCTGTGAGTGTATGACTTCAGGGCAGCCTGTGAGTGTATGACTTAAGGCCAGCGTGTGAGTGTATTTTCATGACTTGGAGAAAGTTTAACGCGGCATTGAGTTGGCATTGGAGATCCTATGGATTTCCGAGGTGATTTCTGTTTTGATTGAGTAATTTTCATGATTGACTGTTGTCATTAGAGAAGCTTATTACTCATGTAACAGTGCTGTGTCGTTATTCTTAATTTATGTTTTGTTGAGATTAACGTACTTATTTATATAGCCTTTTTCGTACACTAAAATTATCGAATAGACTTTTCTATGTGCAAGTCGTACTCCTAAACGTCATTAACCCTTTACTGCCTTAGCAAACGAATTCGTCCGCAATCATAAAACTTCTTGTATATAAGAATTTCAGTTCATAATTCAACGTATTCAGATAACTCCCTACGCGTCAGGTTTTGCTCTGATGTTGCAAGGATATTTTTCGAGTTCAGTGTTTGTAAACAACTCCTGAGTGTCATAATTGGTGTATTTAATATTAGGTTCCCCACTCAACCCAATAAATAACTTCGGCGGTAAAGGGTTAATTGGTGTGGTGAGCTCAATTAATCAATTTGTTTCATGTATTCATGCTTCAGTTGGATTCTTGTTGTAATATTTCAAGAGTTCTATAATTTTTTTATAATCTTAAGTGTGGGAGGTATTTTTTGTGTCTAATGCTCATCCTCTAATTTGTTATTCATAGTTTTATTCTATAACCTTCAGTCTCAAAGCTTTTTACTGATTTCCATTGCATTCGTTTAAGATTTCGGGTGATCATGTTGAGGATTGTCCGTCCTTGTCATGCTGATTTTTTTTTACTTGATTGTTGAACTTTCAGGGTGACAAGAAGGAGACGCATGACTCCCTCCTTGATGCGGGGATGCCATTGAAAGAAGAAGACTCTGTTGTGAGCGACTCCATCTCCGTTGTAAACGACTCCATTTCTTCTTCTAGCAAGCAAGAGACCGTGGAGTACACGTACGACAAGGCAATCGAAGGCTACAAACAGTATGCCCAAACCTCGGCCAAAAAACGCACTGCCAGCCTCAACAACTTGGCGTCGTTGGACAAAACGATTTCTAATACTGGTACTCCTGCAGGGAACATTAACAATAAGCTTGACTTCTTCGTCAAAGAAATGGATAAGGAATTTGTAAAACCGTCGCCTAAACCCACTGTTCGAATGAGGGATCAAAACCCGAAAGTGGATATCACGAAGCGAAGAACTATGTTCGAAATGAGTCAGTCTACGTCAACCATCAATATGTCAACAGGCGTTGACACATCACGGCTAGATCGAAGAAGGTCTTCCGACATGACTGCGTCCGCTGGTAACCTCAGAAACAAGGTAGCATCATTTGAAACAATCGACACAGCTGAAGATAAGTCTAAAGCTACGGTCACACCACCAAAAGACACAAAGTTCAAAGAAAAACTGGCTAATTTCTCTTCGATGAACACTGAAGGATACACTCCTTCCAGGAAGAAAACTCCAGAGAAAGACAAGAACTTCTTCCAAAAGCTAGCATCGTTTTCCAGTCTGGAAAGCCGTGAAGAAACTCACCAGGTTGAGAACAAGACCGCACCATTTCCTCAAATCACGACAAAGACTCTCAGGTCCAAGATCGCGTCTTTCGAGCAACTGGATCAGCAAGACCAGTTTTCTGACCTTCGTCTTGAGAACCGGCAAAATAAAGAGCGGTCTGTCAGCATGGAAAGCCTTGCTAAGCTGCCTTCCAAGAAACTAGAGGTAAATTCCCCTACAATTAATGATATTACACAGACAATTGACGAAAATGGGACACGAGTTCAGGGTGTAACATCAAAAGTTGATGATGGGATGTCGAAACTGGATGGTAAGGTGTCCAAAGTTGACAATACCACGTTGAAGATTGGTAGTGATGGTCAGGTAGTGGATCACAAAACCCATGTACTAAATACAGCAAAATCAGTCAATTACGCTGGAGTAACTGATTTTGCAGTGTCAGCAGTTAATAAAACCGTTGTGATTGTCGATAAAATACCAAAAATTGTAGGTAAGACGCCAAAAGCTGACCGTAAGGTAGAGAAAATTGGCAGTAAAAGCCCAACTATTTTTGATAAAACTCCTATGCCTGCTTGTAGAAGTTTAGCGCTCGACTGTGAAACATCAATTGGCGATACGAACTTAATGTTTAGCCCTAAAACCCTGACAATTGGCGGTAAAACTCCAGCACTCGACCCTAAAATCCCAACAATGGGCGGTAAAACTCCAGCACTCGACCCTAAAACCCAAACCACTGAGGTTGGGAGTAACCCTAATAAGGTAGACACCCTGACTCGGTACACGCCTTATATCGACGTCTCGCTGGGTAACGAGTCCGTGCCGTTGCGAAGTGGAGAACCTCGAACCAACTACGATTCGCAGAAACGGGTTACCATTTACGAAACATTTGAGTCTGTGCAGATGACCCCCGACGTTGAGTCTGCTGCCATGTATTCCATTTTCAAAGCGGAGAAAGGACACTGTGGAAATATTGAAGATGAGGTTTGTCTGTGTGACGTGCCGTACTGGCATGAGCATGCAGATTTTGCCGTCATTTTCAAAAATTCAGCAGAACGTTTGAATTTTTCTCCAGTTATCCGACACATAACTCGTGATTTCTGTGCATTTTGAGCTTAACCATTTTATTATGACACTAACAAAAAGTTTAATTTGTATTTGCTTCATTGAAAATCACCTTATGTACATAGATTTGTTTGTTTCCTCACGTAGATAAGTCGCACTTAAATTATTTTTATTTCTCAATTGTTTACTCCATTTCTACTTTCAGTTAGAATAAAGAAAAATTGTATGTGGCCACAGGAACGAGCCGTTTAGTCCATTTTTGGACAGCTACCCAAGTCCCATACCGTGTAGCGTAAAGGTATCAATCACGCACATGCACCTCTTTATACATAGATGTTCAATCTACTTATGTAGTGCATCCTCGTCTACTTTTGTATTGAGCCAGTAAAGCATTGCACTTAAACAGTTAACATCATCCCAAGATTCTTGAGATGTATTGTATAGCCTTAACTTCTAAATTGTGTGCATGACGTTGCAGTCTACTGTGTTTTGTGGACTGTTAAGTCTATTCTGATAGTGACTGCAAAATAGATTTTTTAAATAGTTATATAAGTATTATCAAAGATTTTAAGTGTTCTAGTTGTTTTTAATCCTAACGTTTTACGAATAATCATAACAGATGAAAGAATCTTCTTCAAGTTTATCATCTGCACAATTAACACAATAACTCCTTAACCATTCTATTTGCTTTTTTCTCAAACTTATATCATCTAATTTTGATACCGAGATTCAATCGGAGTTTGAGATATTGTTTCTCTCTAACATCTCAGTTCCTCTCTAACTGTACCCTATAATTTATGTAATATGTTCTAGTTTACGTACAGTTAGCCGTGCCTAATTGCACATAGTGATTACGTTGTTTAGGTAATTTTATTCTTTCAAAGACCTAGCAATCTACCTAGCAAAATCAATTTGATTTTAATGCATTGACAATTTTTATCTCTGTACCAAGTATAATTCAGTAATCATCAGTTGATTTGGGCACTATTCCTGCCAAAAATGATTGTGTTACATTGATAGCTTTGCCCATTTTCTACATTTAACTGTGTGGAAACTCACTAATTTACTGTACTCATTTTAAAATATTTGATTCTCACTCCAGTCGCGTCTGCGCAAGAGTTCTGTGGACGTTCTTGCTGAAGAAGCATCCGAGGAAATATCTTCCAGTATCACAACTAAAAACACATTTAATTCTACGTCTTCGACAGTGAAAGAGGACTCTTCTTTCTTACAAAAAGACAATTCTTCCGCAATGAATGAAACTCTTACTTCGAGAAACGACACGAATTTCTTAGGAAACCGGTCGGCACTCAATAGAAATGAAAATTCTTCCCTTAGCAAGAGTAGCCTTCCCTCGAGAACCGAGGTAACTTTTTCGAGAAATGACGTAATTTCTTCAAGGAATGACGTAACTTCATCGAGAAATGACCTAACGTCTTCGAGGAATGACATAACGTCCTCGAGGAATGACGTAACCTCCTCGAAGAATGAAATAACTTCATTGAATGACATTTCTTCTAGTAGAAATGAAACCTCATCGCTGAGAAGCGACACGCATTTCGTACAGACCGACAGCTTCTCCACCAGAAGAGACCAAGTTTCATCCATGCAGCAGACCGAGAATGCCACTCAAGATTCTGCATGTCCACCTCTGGATCTCCAGGGTGCCATAGCCTCTTCAGAGGCGCCTATCAGCACGTCTTCGCCGAGGAGCGTGGCCGAGAAAGACGCGTATTCAGCGGCCAAAATCGCTGGCGATCGTGAGACGATCTATGATGACGTGCTAAATACTGCACAACCAGCCTTCTCCTTGTCGGAGACGACCATGCAGGCTTACACTGACGATGATATTAACCAGGTTTGTCTCATTTGGTACAAATTATTGCTGGGGCTGCCTGTTAGAATTCTGAGCAGAAGTGGAGTTAGAATTCGGTTTTTGCTGGAGTCAGAGTTGGGGTAATGAGATGAAATGGAGTTAGAGTTCGGTTTTTGTTGTTTGAAGACCTATGAATTCTAATGCCAGTCTGTGTTGGATAGAATTAGGATTATCGTGTGAGCATCAACAATAGGACAAAGTGCGACAACATAACTTCCTTTTTTTAAAAGATCTTCCTTTGAAAAATGGGAAGTTATGTTGCTGAACCGTACAGTTCTTGTTTGCTTCATGCTATGATAGATTACAAATATTTTTTACAGGAAATCCATTTGATCTTGTTATTCACTAGGACTTATTTTAGCATGAACATAAATTACATTTTTTCTTCAGAAAATTAGCGTGTTTTCGGTTGCAAGACCTGCAGCACGGAAGTTTTGCGAAATACTGATTGAATGGCGTTTTCATTAACTAACTGAAACTGTGAATATTTTACTGACATCAGTGTATTGATTCTTTACAAAAAAATGCAAGCTATTGATTTAAGAAACAAGTGATTATTCGTTTGGGCTCTAGTGGTAACTGATCTACAAATTCATTGATTCTGAAATAATGATGGGCAACTAAAGTTTAATTCTTAGCTGTGGTTGTGTGTGATGCTTGTCAGTAATGCTTTCAGGTGCCTTGATGCTTGTCTGTGATGCCTTCAGGTGCTCTGATGCATGTCTTTCATGCATTCAGGTGCCCTGATGCTTGTCTGTGATGCCTTCAGGTGCCCTGATGCTTGTCAGTAATGCTTTCAGGTGCCCTGATGCTTGTCAGTAATGCTTTCAGGTGCCCTGATGCTTGTCAGTAATGCTTTCAGGTGCCTTGATGCTTGTCTGTGATGCCTTCAGGTGCCCTGATGCTTGTCTGTGATGCTTTTTCACGTGTGCCTGATGCCGATATAAGGTGACTTCTAACAAGGCCAATACTAAAGAAAGACTCACACGTTCAGGATTTAAAATTTAATCTTCTAGCAAAGCAAGGCAAAAAGGAATTGCGCGGATGACTTTGTCAAGTAAATAAATTTCTTACTTGACTGAGATCCACGAGTAGAAATCCGCGTACCTGGTTGTAGGGTGAGTTAAATTTACTGATTCACCTAATCACAATCATATGATGAATGAAAGAAAAACAATTCGGTCAAAAATTATATAATGTGTTTCTACTGTCGGTATGGAGCTATACTTGCATCGTGTTTTATTTAAGTACATAGAATAGAATAAGGCTATGAGCCTTTTGCCTCATTTTTGGGTTGATACTCAAGTTCCATGCCGTCTAAATTAAAGGCATCAATCACGCACGTACACCCCAATCACCTGAGTCAATTCAGTTACGTACACGCACTTCACTCACGCAAAGGTATTTTTGTCACGCCCATTTATTACAATCATACACTGATTAAAAAGGAAGACTCACTTGAATTTTCAGTTAAGAGCGTTCATTGACCGGATTTTTGTTTTTCTGCTTTGGCAATGTGTAACAAAATATTCGTGCAAATCTTGCAGGTCTCTACAGTCTTGTAACTTAACGCTGTGAGGGTAAATTTAATAGTCAAAGTTTTAGCGCAGTATTTTCTTAAGAGATTATTAAGAAAATGATCAATGATTTACTCTTCGTTGTATCTTGTTGGCAAAGATAAGCAGCGTCTACTATGACTGTTTAACAGTTATTAGGTATAATTGTACATCACTTGTGTGGTTGTGGCGCAACAAATAGCCTTGGAAGTAGAAGAAAGGAGATTCTTGAAACTGCTATAATATGTCTGTCAGTGTACCGGAGGTTATTTCTTTTCTTAATTTCCTACATATTATTTCACAGTGGTTTGTTTTTGTTCTCGATAGTTTTTTTCCAATTTTGTGCCTTTTATGAGGCCTCTGAAGGTTCGTGTATTTACAGTTATATCAGCTGTAATGTAGGCATAGAGTTCACCAAAAACACCGTCCGGTTTTTTACCGATTTTAAACTTCAATTCAAAACTGAACGCAAGTTTTTCCTAGTCCAATATTTCTTACCAACGACAAGGAAACCTCAAGGCTTAGTATTTTTCAATCACTTTCAATTCTTCTTCTCTAAAAACTTTCATTAACGTCATAATTTGAAAGAAAGTCGCCTAAGAGTACTGATATTTTCAATGTGCGTTCTTAGTAATAACATCTCTACTGGTTACCATTCACCGGACTTTGGGTTATAAATATTTTGGTAGAATTCTTCACAATAGACTTTATAGTTCGATGAATTTTATTTAATTTATCGTTGGTCACAATAGTTTCATTTTGACGTCACTTTTTATATATTTTTTGTAGGCAATTAACTACTCCTCACCACACGTCGCCGGCGTCACCCAGAGCTCAACTGTCACGTCCGTCTCTACGTCAAAGGTTATTTTGAATTATTTTTCTAATTTTGTAAGCGTTTCATTATATTTGTCGTTGAGGTATTTTTGCTGTGGGGAAGTTCATATGTAGAGGTACAATCTAACGTAATAATGTGTTAGGCTATTAGGTAAAGATACGCTAGCAATAATAATCTCAGAATTGGTAAAAATACGCTAGCAATAATAACAATCTTACAATTAGTAAAGATACGCTAGCAATAATAATCTCAGAATTGGTGAAGATACACTAGCAATAATAACAATCTTACAATTGGTAAAGATACGCTAGCAGTAATAACAATCTTACAATTGGTAAAGATAAACTAGCAATAATAACAAGCATACAATTAGCGAAAATTTCTTATAACGGCCTGACAGTAACATTTGTGTTGTACAGGTGGGATCATCACCCACTAAAAGGCAGCTACCTACTGTGCCTCCTACCCCCTACAAGCCCCCTACCTCCGCCATCTCATCGGTGAAAGCACCCAGTCCTGTGAGTATAACTCATCACTCATAACTCATCACTCATGACTCATCACTCATCACTCATAACTCACCACTCATAACTCACCACTCATAACTCACCACTCATAACTCACCACTCATAACTCACCACTCATAACTCACCACTCATCACGCATCACTCAACTCACCACTCATAACTGATAAAGCTCTCATGTTTATAAAACACCTGATTCATCATGGGCTGCAATGAGTGTGAATGGGTCATCAAGGTTGAGAGGGATCGATCATCACATTGCTGCTAACAACAGGGTGCGGCAACATAACTTCTTTTTTTTTAAAGAAGTTCCTTTGAAGAAAAGGAAGTTATGTTGCCGCACCCTGTCCTTCTACACAAGTGATCAAGATTTATCTTAAAAATGCAACTATTGATACCGTAAAGCCCTTAAAGAAACTCAGGATTTAATGTAGATAATAATCTACATCCGTCCTGAAAGGGTTAACATCTCGTTCGAGCATTTCAATGAGTGTTTTTAAATGAGTGTATGTTGACGCTAGCATTTGTATATTTCCACTAAATATAGTTAATGTTATGAACAGAAGTCATCGTGCATTCAACAGCAATGTCATACTGATTGTAGTAAGGTGTTCAGTGCAGATGTGCGCTAGAAAATATAGTACGTTGTATGAAATAAAATTTTCAGGTCTTTTTGCCTCCCTCACCACAGTCAAGTGATTCGTTAGATGTGCCCCATCCATTAGCGTGTAGAGTATTAATGAACATTTCTGTGTATTAGTGTGTACAATATTAATGAACATTTGTGTATTAGTGTGTAGAGTATTAACGAACATTTCTGTGTATTAGTGAGCAAATTATTTGGGTACATGAGTTAGTGTTAGCGCATGGATTATGAGCGTGTAAGAATTAACGAGTATCTACGTATTAGCAAGTATTAGCGTGTAGGTTATTAGTTTGTAAGTATTAACACGTATTACCGTGCACGCATATGCAAATATTAGCGTGTAATTCATTAGCGTGCAAGTATTACCGTGTTAGTTATTAACGTGCTGGTTATTATCGCATATTGGCATGTTTCAAAATTTAAATCCAAATCCTTTGAGGTGACGGACATGCATAGAAAGCCATTCATGAAGTTTAACTTTCATGCTTTGGGTGGAGATCTGTGCACTGTGTGACTGGTACAACTTAAGAGAGCAACAATGTAAACTAAAAGTAAACACATGATGTAAAACTTATTCATCACTTCAATGTCAAATTAGAGGTGAATCCAAATTGTACCAGACAGGTTAGATAGTTAAATGTTTGTTGTAAAATCCGTAGAGTGTTATGTCTGCCAGCTCGAGATTCTTCAATATTTGATGAAAAGTCCGGTGACTTTTTTTGACTTCTGTTCAGTGAATTATTATGTACATATAGGAACAGTTAATAGTGATGTTAATAATAGCGTGCATTGAACATGTACTATTTATTTGAACTTGTGAAAATTCTACGGTTTAAAAGTGATAAAATTTGGTATTTTTCGATCTATAATTGCATTATAACTTTTATTAGATTTAACTAATTTATAATTATTCAAAATACGAAGGTATTAAAGATTTATGACGAATTATTGTTTTCAATGAATATGCTTCATGAACATATACAGAACTTCCAGTCTGTATCTAATCCATCTCTAAAATGACGTAGATAGTACTCGTGGAAATTCCATTGTCTAAAAGGGATTAAATTAAGGATCTATAAAGTAAAACAAATTTTTCAGGTTTACCAGTAGTACTATCAGAACCTGAATATTTTTCCTGAACGTATACAGAACTTCCATCCTGTATCTTATCTACCGATAACAGGGCCTGTTTAGGAAAAAGAATTTAATAACGGGGAAAAATAATTTTATTTTATAGTAATCCGGCGGCTTTGGTATTCACAATACAATGCTTGTAATACATGCATATTCGTTTTGATTCCACTTCTGTAATTTTTCTTCAGTATTAGATAAGAAGTAATGGGACGTACAGATAGAGAGAGGTGAAGATATACTGTCTATCATACAAGTAGATATTTTATGAACTTTCTCTGTAGGTTGTGTTCGTGGATTGGTCGAGCAACGGAGGGCCTATTGCTCCTCCCACCGAGCCCCCACCTCCCCCACCTCCTGAAGAGGGGGAATCAGACGAGGATGTCGCTCCCCCGCCCTCCGACAGCTGGGGCCGCTCCGACGGGGTCTCCTTTGACCAGTCGGCAGGCTCCCCTACACCCTCAGACACACCTTCTGTGGGTCATTCTGAGGTACTTGTCCCGTGTGGTGCCTCCTTCAGATATCTTCCCGTGTGGTGCCTCCTTCAGATATCTTCCCGTGTGGTACCTCCTTGAGGTATAATCTTCCCGTGTGGTACCTCATTGAGGTATAATCTTCCCGTGTGGTACCTCCTTACGATATCTTCCCGTGTGGTACCTCCTTGAGACATAATTTTCCCGTGTGTTACCACCCTTCAGTTATAATCTTTTTGTGTGGTACTTTCTTCAGATCTAATCTTCCTGTGTGGCACCTGCTTGAGATAGCTTCCCGTGTGGTACCTGCTTGATATATACTCGGTGTAGTATACTTCTTGCCTTCAATTTCTAAATATCTTTTTGAGTGAGTTAGATGGGCGATGGCCCTCTAGGTCTTGGGAATTACTACAAAAAACTTCAAAAAATGCTCTCCTCATCGTGAAAGTTTTTAAGAAAAAATTGATTCTTGGTAGGTGTGAGACTGTGATCATGTACCACTGAAACCTGCTGTTCTTTCCTCTTTAGTTGTATGTTTACTCGTACACAACAACACACAACACTGATGACCACCACTCGTACACAACAACACACAACACTGATGACCACCACTTACATGAGCACAACAAAACACAACACTGATGACCACCACTCACATGAACACAACACTGATGACCAC
>VCRD01004197.1:25809-45172 GCA_006783055.1 Trinorchestia longiramus
TTTCCCTCAAAGGAATCGTCGCTTTTCCCTCAAAGGAATCGTCGCTTTTCCCTCAAAGGAATCGTCGCTTTTCCCTTAAAGGAATCTTCACTTTTCCCTCAAAGGAATCTTCACTTTTCCCTCAAAGGAATCTTCACTTTTCCCTTAAAGGAATCTTCACTTCTCCCTTTAAGGAATCTTCACTTTTCTCTCTGAGGAATCTTTACTTTTCTCTGTGAGGAATCTTCACTTTTCTCTTTAAGAAATCTTCACTTTTCTCTTTAAGGAATCTTCACTTTTCTCTTTAAGGAATCTTCACTTTTCTCTTTAAGGAATCTTCACTTTTCCCTTTAAGAAATCTTCTCTTTTCCCTAATCAAGATCACTATCTTCTCCTCTCTACCTACGATACATGTAAACCCTCCCTTGCAGAACTACAGGATGCGGCAACATAACTTCCTCTCTAAAAGAAAGTTCCTTGCAAAAAAATGGAAGTTGTGTTACCGCACCCCGCACTCGCTCCTTCAGAGTCCCAACACACCTGCATGACCCAGTGCTTGCTGTAGTCACGCGCAGCCTCAGGCTTTCTCTTGATCCAGCTCTCCCCGTGCGACAGCCTGTTGCGGGGTGTGGCAGACAGGGCCTGGCGAGACTGCTTGCTCATCTGGGGGACAGGGGCACTAGCAGGAAGGGGCTCCGGCCTGAAAAAAAATTATGAGTCCATTTAAATTAGGTATTAACCCTTTAATGACCAAATTATTTTCAGACTGATCTAAATATTGAGAAAATTACCACTTATCGTTACTCATTTTTATGTGATTTCACCATAATTTTGAATGAAACGTTGAAAACATGGGACTAAAGGGGATGATTTCTAATGAACTTCAAGTACTAATTATAGTATGATAGGCGCTAATGAGTTAAAACAGCGTGTATCTTCAGTAAAGGCCGGAAAAAGAGCTAAGAGTATAAATCAATTAGGTGGTTTGAAAAATACTGTCCGTTTCAGGAATACTTATTTGAAATTCAAACTTATCATGGTATTTTTACAGTATTGTATTGAAACTTTAACATACGTACGTAATAGCTGATATGTCCTCTATATTCAAGAAAATATTATTTCAACATATAGAGCTCTTAGTTATAGAGATGAAAAAAGAAAACTCTCGCTAACTTTTCTAGCATAAGCTCAAGCTTGGTCGTAATGCTTACTTAACACCTGTCAATGTTAACAACGCAAGGGGAGAAGAGGTCCACAAGTGATCGGAGAATACAGAAGTTTCAGAAATTCCATAATGGTGATGGAAACTTTAAAGATGAAAAAAGTGGAGGACAGCCATGCACTCTTGACAATAAACATTTGAAGGCAATTGTTGAACAAAATTCACAGCTATGAGTTAAAGGAATATTTCAGGAACTTCATGTCGGTATTGCAACGGTGTCAGACCATCTGAAGCAAATTGGTAAGGCCAAAAAGCTCTATAAATGGCTCCCGCATTAGGTCAATAGAAATCAGAAAGCTCGGCGTTTTGAAGTGAACCCAATTTTTTTTACAAAACACCAATCCATTAACCATTTCTTGACCGAATTGGTACCTTCCTTGTGAAAAAAATTGGAACCTTTATGGTAATCGTAAACGATTAAGGCAATGGCTTGATCGTGATCAGCCACCCAAATATTTCCTGACACCAAAGTTACATTAGCAGAAGATTATGGCGACTATTTGGAGGTCCACAATTAGTGTTGTCCATTACAGCTTTTTGGAAGCCAATCAGAGCATCACAGCAGAGGCTTACTGCAATCGACTCGAAGATATGCATGTTCACTTGCGAAAAATAAGACCTGCATTGATGAATTGTCGTGGCCGAATTCTTCTAAAGAACAATGTGCTTTCACATGTGTACTGGATGACGCTGCAGAAACTCACAAACGTGGGATAAGAGAGTTGCCAATATCTTTCTTATTCTACCGCTCTTTCACCCTCGGACTGCCGTTTTTTGAGCATCCAGACACTTTTTCAAGCAATGAAGTGTTCAGGTCCAAAACACAGATAAAACTTGCAGTTAAAGATTTCTTGACATCAAAGCGAAAAGATTTTCATCAACAAGCATAAATGATTTAGTTTATCAATGGCAGTGTTGCATGGCTGTTCAAAGATCATACTTTGAGTAATTAAGACATACCTGGTATTAATTTTTCAGGAATAAAAATTTGTTCTGAAACCGGCCAACAGCACGTCGCTTTAGGGCATTTTAAAAGTAGCGGCCCGCCAAAAAAAGAGCATTTGAATTTATTTAGATGGATATCAAACAAGCGTTTATCTCCCAGTAATTTTTATAGTGACTCTGAATAGTGTGGGAAGAGCGTTGGTCTGCATGTACATAGTAGGGATGGTAAACCTGTTAGACTTCATCACGGACTACTACTCTTGTTACGTCTAAGATAAACTAGCAATTTTACAGCAAGTAACGGTAAGAAAATATGACTGGAAGCTGCATTGGAAAAATGTTGCTTAAACAACTCATCCATGAGGTAACATGTACATCAATTCACTTCCTTTCCTTTGAAAAACTCCCTAACAATGAAACTTGTTCCACGAAATCACAACATTGGTTGCAGCAGCTCATTTTATTGAAAACCGTTTTTGCAACCAAATGTTTTTCGGTTTATTGATATTGATATCTAATATTTCTGAAATAAACTAGCTAGTTTATGTAATGTGGACGTTATAAATAAAGTTAACATTTATCAAATGACATTAAATTTTACAGGAAGGCGCTCCTTACCTGTTTTCCTTAGGCACTTGTGGTAAGAGTTTCCTAGGTAATGGTTCAGGAGGAGTCTGCTGCTGGGGAGCTGCAGAGTCATAGCAGGTGTTGTAAGTACGTAGAGGCTTCTCAGGGGCAGCGAACAAACTGACAGGGTCTACTTGGTGCAATCCACTGTCACTCCCATCACGGTCTTGGTGATAACCATTTCCTGGATACGATCCATGACTTCTGGAATCATGGTCTTGACGATAACCTTCAGATGGATGTGATCCAAAATCTTGGGAATCTTGTCGGTAGTCCACACCGTCGTGGTCCATTGCATGGGAACTATGCTCTGTGGACTCTGCTTCCTGTTGGTACCTTCCATTGTCCTGTTGATAACCACCATTCGAAGAGCTCTGATGGTAAATTTCAGTGTGGTAATTAACAGTAGATGATGAATGTTCGCAAGTAGAGGTAGAATTTTTATAATTATTCGCAGTGTCTTCTCTTAGGACATTTGTGGGTGGTGCTACGTCATCGTAAGTTGCGTTGTCGGCATACTGCTGCTGCTGCTGTGACATGGTCCTGCTGATAACTGTCCTGTCGTGACGAAGCATCTCTGCCTCGAGTTCTTCTAGTTTCTGCACGTGATAAAATTAGGCGTATAAGTAACGAAACCTTGTAACTTTGGCATGTGGCTCTCAACAACACATACTAACGTAAGGAACAGGTCTGCTTCAAAGGCCATGCAACCTGATAGAATTGAATGAAGCCTAGACTTTATGTTTCACAGAAACTGTGAAACATTAACCCGTGTTCACGGCCAGTATTATGGCCTATTAACGCCAGATCTTAGTCTTGTGGATTATGCAGCAGTTTTCACTGGGCACACCTCCTTCTCCCCGCAATACAATAGACATACAATGGATGGAATGAACGCAATAAAATGGATGTTCTCTATCTTACATCCTGATTCATAATAAATTAAATAACTTATCTTACTGTGTATGACGGCTTGAAAATCATAAAAATTGTAAGCGAATGGCAGATCATCCTCGGATATCATTTGATTTATAAATTATCGATATATTTTGAAGGCTGAAAAATTATCCATACCATGTACATATATATACATATGTATATACGATGAATGTAATATACGGCTGAAAATCTAACACATTTTTCAAAAAAATTACTTCCATTAAGAACGCTTAACTCGATATGTAGGGGACCATTGGATCGTCATTGTAAGAACCCGTGGTTTTGGCGAGCATTAATCTAAACTCCCCTTCCACTCTTTTCTTGCACTCGCAAGCCTTACTGAATTGTGATTAGACTTGGCAGAGTGCAACACCACAGCACCAGCCCTCATCTACTCCTTGATACATTACTTAACACAGGGGTTCCCAACCTGAGGTACATGTACCTTTAGGGATACATTTGCTTATCTGAAGGGGTACATTTAATGTTAGTTCATAGTTCCTAAAACCCTAAAAGTTCTTTTAAAAATGCAGTGTTGTTTTATTTTTCTACTCGTCTTTCTGTCATTAAAATTCAGGGGTACATGCTCATCCCTCGAAATACTGAAGGGGTACCAGGTTAGAGAAAGGTTGGGAACCTCTGGTCTAACACAACACAGGTATCACGACACAACAGAGTGAGGGATACCATATCGGTAACATACGTTGTGGTAGTTGTAACCGTCATCAGTGTCGTTCAGATTGTCGGGTTGAGAAGAAGTGTCAGCTCTGAGTCTGTCTTCCCAGGTGTAGCGATTTCTATTGCTGCTGCTGTCGTAAGATTTGCTGCTTTGAAGAGACTGTTGACGTGCGCTTTGTGATTGGTCGATGTCGCTCAGCACCTGACGATATTACATGCGTTTATTCACATACCATTCGTTACTTTGTGTACTAACACACAAACCCAGAATTACATTCCACTAACCACCCTAACGAGTTATTTAATATATTTCTATTACGTAAAAGTTAATGTAAGGTACGATTTATATTTAATTTAATTAGTAAGCAAATATATTTTGGTGTCTGAGGGGTCACTCTTGTGTCAAACGAACGATCTTTCTAGCTCGACCACTTTCATTTAACTATCATTTCCAGCAGCAATTATACGAACAATCCCTTGAAAGAAAGCTCTATTAATTAGGACTTAAGCGTTAGACTCTTTGCATTCATACCATCGTAAATCAAACTAGAGATTGAAGTTTCAGCTCCTTAGTTGGTGATCCAAACTCTCGAGTGAATATGAAACATTAGAATGTGATGCCCATCCCTTTGCATGCATACCGCCGTACACCAATCCTAAAGAATGAAGACTCGACTTCTTGATACAAACTCCTGAATGACTACATTTGAATATACCGTACTTTACGGCATATAGGACGCACTTTTTTCCAAAATTTTTGCTCAAAAAAAAAAACCGGTGTCTTATACATCATAGGTGTTTTTTCCTGAATCTGACCTGCTGAAATGAGGGTGCATCTTATATGCCCGTGCGTCCTATGCGTCAAATACGATAATGAATATAACAAACTCTAGCCCTGCTCACTTGAGCCGTGGACTGCTGAAGGGAACGGCGGGCTTCGAGGAGCTTGCGGTCAGACTCCTGCTGCTGGCGCTGCAGAAGGTTCTCCGTGCTGCTGGGGGCTGCCATGTCTAGTGGAGGTGCACACATTACATTTGTGTGTGTTGGAATGCATAAAATTACACATCATATTCTCCTACGATGTATGAGTTTAGCTTTCATGTTCGTTCGGTAAATTATATGCCATCTGAAATATATAGGTATCAAGGACTACTATAACCAGGACGTGCATCGCCATGTAGCTGACTACGGTAGCGGAGGCCATTGCATTCTTAGTAACATAACATTTTCTATCGGATAAATTGATCAAAAATTACTTCTTTCAAGCAATAGAAGGGATCATAAGGTTTTACAGTAAATTTTAAATGGTTTAAAGCACTGTAATGCTTTGAAATACCAATTTTAACCGGACTTAACATGTATTATTGTATGAGCTTAGTGGCCACTTTATAGAAAGCCGAGTTGCTGCAGTTTTAGACTTTATAAGTTGATCATAGTTAAACCTTTTCCAATGCAAACAACCAAACATACAAATATTCACGCATATAAACAAACAAACATAGAAGCAAAAACCTACCAAACTGCAGCGATTAGTCAGCCAATCGGGCCTTCTTGACAGAGGTCTGAAGGACTACATTCTTCTGCTAGTCTTTCTCTCAGGGGTTGACAGTAAATTTGAGGGGTTGACAGCAAATTGAGTGAGCGTAGTAGTCGTCAGAATACTGCCTTTCTTTGACTCGTACAGTTCCTTGACGTCTGCAAATGATGCCGTGTTTCATTGTCAAGACTGATCTTCTGGCCATTCTCACTGATCCAGTTGTTGCAGATGCAGTTGTTTAGCAGATGTACTGTGTCAAAAAGGAAAAACCAAACACACTCGTTGTCAAGAGGATGCTTGGCTGTGGCACTGCAATTACCTAGTGATTAGAATAGAAGTTCCCTTGCAGTCTCGGTTGTTCTCGGCCATGCCACTCAGCAACCCACCAGAAAATGAAACAGTTGTGCGAATCTGTACTTCATCTACCAAGAGAAACACATTCTTCTGTTGCAGTATTTTAACTTTGTCAAATGTTTCCCTCAGCACCTGGTCCTTGTCAATAGATGAAGTGATGTACTGCAGCTTGCGTTTGCATGGCAGCACCAAAAAGTCTCTGAGTTGTTTATAATTACACTTCGAGTATGATTGAAGAGCAAAACAATAATAATTCATGGAAAACTGCTTCTGTGATAAAAGTTCCAACAGACGTCAAAAATACCAACTTCTTCTCCTTTTCGGTGTCAACATAGACTGACGTGTGAGCTTGAAGGGTGACAACATTTTGGATCGTTTTGTCAAACGGGATGTCATACATAGTTCATTGCCAAGCGCACAGTTTCGTCGGACTGCGTATACGATCTCAAACCATTGTTGGGATGAAGTATCTTAAACAATGGCACACTAATGCCGTTCTTGAACGCACTGAGCGTTAGTGGGGAAAACAATGTGGGCTTGTTTTCGAAAATCACAGACAGGCTGCACTCACTGAAGTTGTCGGTCATGAACAAACACACAAGCCTTTTCTTTCGATCTTGAAATAATCAAGTTCTTGTACTGCTTCTGCAGGTTACGTTCAGGTTTGAAAGCATCAAATGAAGTAATCTTATCCTTCTGAAGAAAATACCTCAGTTGTTGGTCTTCCATTTTCGCCGGGGGAGATGCAGGTTTTGGAGATGGCAGACATGAAGCAGGCACATTGAACATACTGGGAGGGATTTCACTTGTTCACACAACCCCACACTTGTTCGGCATTTTTAATACATATAATCAGTAATAAACTTTGTAAACAAACAGTATTCACTTAAAAATGCAGCGACAGACTACGACAATGTTCGCACCGTGACAGATAGGAGATACCTGAGAGGTCAGTGTACTGGCCTCCGCTACCGTAGTCAGCTACATGGCGGTGCACGTCCTGGTTATAGTAGTCCTTGATAGGTATATATGTACATGGATATATGAAAAATATATTCAACTAAAATAGGATTCAACACAAAAAAGCCCCCACCTGAAGATGTGCCCAGGAAATTTGAACGACGACGTCGTAGCTCCTCCCTTGTACTGGTGGAGGTTCTCGAGCTTGCCTGGAAACCAAGTGTTCTTGTGAGTGGTGGTCGTTAGTGTTGTGTTCATGTGAGTGGTGTGTTGTGTTATGTTCATGTGAGTGGTGTGTTGTGTTGTGTTCATGTGAGTGGTGTGTTGTGTTGTGTTCATGTGAGTGGTGTGTTGTGTTGTGTTCATCTGAGTGGTGGTCGTCAGTGTTGTGTTGTGTTCATGCGAGTGGTGGTCGTCAGTGTTGTGTTGTGTTCATGTGAGTGTTGGTCGTTAGTGTTGTGTTGTGTTCATGTAAGTGGTGTGTTGTGTTGTGTTCATGTGAGTGGTGGTCGTTAGTGTTGTGTTGTGTTGTGTTGTGTTGTGTTGTGTTCATGCGAGTGGTAGTCGTCAGTGTTGTGTTGTGTTCATGTGAGTGGTGGTCGTCAGTGTTGTGTTCATGTGAGTGGTGGTCGTCAGTGTTGTGTGTTGTTGTGTACGAGTAACCATAGAACTAAAGAGGAAAGAACAACAGGTTTCAGTGGTACATGATCACAGTCTCACACCTACCAAGAATCAATTTTTTCTTTGAAACTTTCACGATGAGGAGAGCATTTTTTGAAGTTTTTTGTGGTAATTCCCAAGACCTAGAGGACCATCGCCCATCTAACTCACTGAAAAAGATATCTCGAAATTGAAGGCAAGGAGTATACTACACCGAGTATATATCAAGCAGGTACCACACGGGAAGCTATCTCAAGCAGGTACCACACGGTAAGATATCTCAAGCAGGTACCACACGGGAAGCTATCTCAAGCAGGTACCACACGGTAAGATATCTCAAGCAGGTACCACACGGGAAGCTATCTCAAGCAGGTACCACAAGGGAAGCCATCTCAAGCAGGTACCACAAGGGAAGCTATCTCAAGCAGGTACCACACGGGAAGATATCTGAAGGAGGTACCACACGGGACAAGTACCTCAGAATGACCCACAGAAGGTGTGTCTGAGGGTGTCGGGGAGCCTGCCGACTGGTCGAAGGAGACTCCGTCGGAGCGGCCCCAGCTGTCAGGGGGCGGGGGAGCAACATCCTCGTCTGATTCCCCCTCTTCAGGAGGTGGGGGAGGTGGGGGCTCGGTGGGAGGAGCAATAGGCCCTCCGTTGCTCGACCAATCCACGAACACAACCTACAGAGAAAGTTCATAAAATATCTACTCGTATAATAGACAGTGTATTTCCACCTCTCTCTATCTGTACGTCCCATTACTTCTTATCTAATACTGAAGAAAAATTACAGAAGTGGAATCAAAACGAGTATGCATGTATTACAAGCATTGTATTGTGAATACCAAAGCCACCGGATTACTATAAAATAAAATTATTTTTGCCCGTTATTAAATTCTTTTTCCTACACAGGCCCTGTTATCGGTAGATAAGATACAGGATAGAAGTTCTGTATATGTTCATGAAAAATAGTCAGGTTCTGATAGTACTACTGGTAAACCTGAAAAATGTATTTTATGTTATAGATCCTTAATCTAATCCCTTTTAGACCGTGGAATTTCCACGAGTACTATCTATACCATGTTAGAGATGGATTAGATACAGACTGGAAGTTCTGTATATGTTCATGAAGCATATTCATTGAAAAAAATAATTCGTCGTAAATCTTTAATACCGTCGTATTTATAATAATTATAAATTCGTTAAATCTAATAAAAGTTATAATGCAATTATAGATCGAAAAATACCTAATTTTATCACTTTTAAACCGTAGAATTTTCACAAGTTCAATTAAATAGTACATGTTCATTGCACGCTATTATTAACATCACTATTAACTGTTTCTATACATAATAATTCACTGAATAGAAGTCAAAAAAAGTCACCGGACTTTTCATCAAATATTGAAGCATCTCAAACTGGCAGAACACAACATTCTACGGATTTTACAACAAACATTTAACTATCTAACCTGTCTGGTACAATTTGGATTCACCTCTAATTTGACATTGAAGTGATGAATAAGTTTTATATCAAGTGTTTACTTTTATTTTACATTGTGCCTCTCTTAAGTTGTACCAGTCACACAGTGCACAGATCTCCACCCAAAGAATGAAAGTTAAACTTCATGAATGGCTTTTTTTGCATGTCCGTCACCTCAAAGGATTTGAATTTAAATTTTGAAACATGCCAATACGCGATAATAACCAGCACGTTAATAACTAACACGGTAATACTTGCACACTGATGAATTACGCGCTAATATTCGCTTATGCGTGCACGGTAATACGTGTTAATACTTACAAACTAATTACCTACACGCTAATACTTGCTAATACGTAGATACTCGTTAATTCTTACACGCTTATAATCCATGCGCTAACACTAACTCTCATGTACCCTAATAATTTGCTCACTAATACACAGAAATATTCGTTAATACTCTACAAGCTAATACTTAAACAGAAATGCTTGTTAATACTCTACACACTAATACACAGAAATGTTCATTAATACTGTACACACTAATACACAAATGTTCATCAATACTGTACACACTAATACATAGAAATGTTCATTAATACTCTACATGCTAATGGATGGGGGCACATATAACGAATCACTTGACGGTGGTGAGGGAGGCAAAAAGACCTGCAAATTTTATTTCATACAACGTACTAAGTTTTCTAGCGCACATCCGCACTACACACCTTACTACAATCAGTATGACATTGCTGTTGAATTGCACGATGACTTCTTTTCATAACATTAACTATATTTAGTGGAAACATACAAATGCTAGCGCCAACACACACGCATTTAAAAACACTCAATGAAATGCTCGAACGAGATGTTAACCCTTTCAGGACGGATGTAGACTATTATCTACATTAAATCCTGAGTTTCTTTGAGGGCTTTACGGTATCAATAGTTGCATTCTTAAGATAAATCCTGATCACTTGTGTAGAAGGACAGGGTGCGGCAACATAACTTCCTTTTCTTGAAAGGAACTTCTTTAGAAAAAAAGAAGTTATGTTGCCACACCCTGTTGTCAGCAGCAATGTGATTATCGATCCCTCTCAACTTTGATGACCCATTCACACTCATTCCAGCACATGATAAATCAGGTGTTTTATAAACATGAGTTTTATGAGTTATGAGTGGTGAGCTATGAGTGACGAGTTATGAGCGGTGAGTTATAAGTGGCGAGTTATGAGTGATGAATTATGAGTGATGAGTGATGAGTTACGAGAGATGAGTTTTACTCACAGGACTAGGCGCTTTCACCGATGAGATGGCGGAGGTAGGAGGCTTGTAGGGGGTCGGGGGCACAGTAGGTAGCTGCCTTTTAGTGGGTGATGATCCCACCTGTACAACACAATTGTTACTGTCAGGCCAGTATAAGAAATTTTCGCTAATTGTATGCTTGTTATTATTGCTAGTGTATCGTTACCAATTGTAAGATTGTTATTATTGCTAGTGTATCTTTATCAATTGTAAGATTGTTATTATTGGTAGTGTATCTTTACCAATTATAAGATTGTTATTATTGCTAGCGTATTTTTACCAATTCTGAGATTATTATTGCTAGCGTACCTTTACCTAATAGCTTAACGTAATAACATAACTTTTTTATGTAAATATATACATAAAAGTAACATTATTACGTTAGGTTGTACCCCTACATACAGACTTCCCCACAGCAAAAATACCTCAACGACAAATATAATGAAACGCTTACAAAATAAGAAAAATAATTAAAAATAACCTTTGACGTAGAGACGGGCGTGACAGTCGAGCTCTGGGTGACGCCGGCGACGTGTGGTGAAGAGTAGTTAATTGCCTACAAAAAATATATAAAAAGTGACGTCAAAATAAAACTATTGTGACCATCGATAAATTAAATGAAATTCATCGAGCTATAAAGTCTATTGTGAAGAATTCTACCAAATTATTTGTAACCCAAAGTTAGGTGAATGGCAACCATCACCAGCTTGGTCGACTGGTATCACCAGCTTGGTCGACTGGTGAGCGAATCTGCTTGCGAGCAGGAAGACCCGGGTTCGAATCCCGCTGCCGACATGGTTAACGCGGCTAGAAATACGGCATGGGACTTGGGTAAACAACCGAATAATTATCGAAGTAATTATCCGACCCAAAAATGGGCCAGAAGGTTCGTTCCTATAGCCTCATTCTATTCTATTCTATTCTAGACCTAACATTCAGTAGAAATGTTATTACTAATAACGTATGTACATTGAAAAAATCAGTACTCTTAAGGGAACCATCTTTGAAATTGTGACGTTAATGAAAGTTTTTAGAGAAGAAGAATTGAAAGTGATTGAAAAATACTAAGCCTTGAGGTTTCCTTGTCGTTGGTAAGAAATATTGGACTAGAAAAAAATTACGTTCAGTTTTGAATGGAAGTTTAAAATCGTTAAAAAGCCGGACGGTGTTTTTAGTGAACTCTATGCCTACATTACAGCTGATATAACTGTAAACACACGAACCTTCAGAGGCCTCATAAAATGCACAAAATTCGACAAAAACTATCGAGAACAAAAACAAACCACTGTGAAATAATACGTAGGAAATTAAGAAAAGATATAACCAAAGTCCGGTACACTGACAGACATATTATAGCAGTTTCAAGCATCTCCTTTCTTCTACTTCCAAGGCTATTTGTTGCGCCACCACCACACAAGTGATGTACAATTATACCTAATAACTGTTTAACAGTCATAGTAGACGCAGCTTATCTTTGCCAACAAGATACAACGAAGAGTAAATCATTGATCATTATCTTAATAATCTCTTAAGAAAATACTGCGCTAAAACTTTGACTATTAAATTTACCCTCACAGCGTTAAGTTACAAGACTGTAGAGACCTGCAAGATTTGCACGAATATTTTCTTACACATTGCCAAAGCAGAAAAATAAAAATCCTGAGTCAATGAACGCTCTTAACTGGAAAATTCAAGTGAGTCTTCCTCTTTAATGTGTATGATTGTAATAAATGGGCGTGACAAAAATACCTTTGCGTGAGTGAAGTGCGTGTGCGTGACTGAATAGACTCAGGTGATTGGGGTGTATTATACATGCGTCATTTATGCCTTCAATTTAGACGGCATGGAACTTGAGTATCGACCCAAAAATGAGCCAAAAGGCTCATAGCCTTGTTCTATTCTATGTACTTATATAAAACACGATGCAAGTTTAGCTCCATACCGACAGTAGAAACAACCCATTATACATTTTTTGACCGAATTGTTTTTCTTTTATTCATCATACGATTGTGATTAGGTGAATCAGTAAATTTAACTCACCCTACAACCAGCTACGCGGATTTCTACTCGTGGATCTCAGTCAAGTAAGAAATTTATTTACTCAACAAAGTCATCAGCACAATTCCTTTTTGCCTTGCTTTGCTAGAAGATTAAATTTTAAATTCTGAACGTGCGAGTTTTTCTATAGTATTGGCCTTGTTAGAAGTCACCTTATATCGGCATCAGGCACACGTGAAAAAGCATCACAGACAAGCATCATGGCACCTGAAGGCATGAAAGACATGCATCAGAGCACCTGAAGGCAACACAGACAAGCATCAAGGCACCTGAAAGCATCACTGACAAGCATCACACACAACCACAGCTAAGAATTAAACTTTAGTTGCCCATCATTATCTCAAAATCAATGAATTTGTAGATCAGTTACCACTAGAGCCCAAACGAATAATCACTTGTTTCTTATATCAATAGCTTACATTTTTTTGTAAAGAATCAATACACTGATGTCAGTAAAACATTCACAGTTTGTTAGTTAATGAAAACGCCGTTTAATCAGCATTTCGCAAAACTTCTGTGCTGCAGGTCTTGCAACCGAAAACACGCTAATTTTCTAAAGAAAAAATGTAATTAATATCCATGCTAAAATAAGTCCTAGTGAATAACAAGATAAAATAGATTTCTTCTAAAAAATATTTGTAATCTATCATAGCATGAAGCAAACAAGAACTGTACGGTTCAGCAACATAACTTCCTTTTTCCAAAGGAAGATCTTTTAAAAAAAGGAAGTTATGTTGCCGCACTCTGTCCTATTGTTGATGCTCAAACGATAATCCTAATTTTATCCAACACAGACTGGCATTAAAATCCATAGGTCTTCAAACAACAAAAACCGAACTCCAACTCCATTTCTTCTCATTACCCCAACTCTGACTCCAGCAAAAACCGAACTCCAACTCCACTTCTGCTCAGAATTCTAACAGGCAGCCCCAGCAATAATTTGTACCAAATAAGACAAACCTGGTTAATATCATCGTCAGTGTAAGCCTGCATGGTCGTCTCCGACAAGGAGAAGGCTGGTTGTGTAGTATTTAGCACGTCATCATAGATCGTCTCACGATCGCCAGCGATTTTGGCCGCTGAATACGCGTCTTTCTCGGCCACACTCCTCGGCGAAGACGTGCTGATGGGCGCCTCGGAAGTGGCTATGGCGCTCTGGAGATCCAGAGGTGGACATGCAGAATCTTGAGTGGCATTCTCGGTGCGCTGCATGGATGAAACTTGGTCTCTTCTGGTGGAGGAGCTGTCGGTCTGTACGAAATGCGTGTCGCTTCTCAGCGATGAGATTTCATTTCTACTAGAAGAAATGTCTTTCAATGAAGTGATTTCATTCTTCGAGGACGTTACGTCATTCCTCGAAGACTTTAGGTCATTCCTCGATGAAGTTACGTCATTCTTCGAAGAAATTACGTCATTTCTCGAAAAAGTTACGTCGGTTCTCGAGGGAAGGCTACTCTTGCTAAGGGAAGAATTTTCATTTCTATTGAGTGCTGACCTGTTTCCTAAGAAATTCGTGTCATTTCTCGAAGTAAGAGTTTCACTCATTGCGGAAGAATTGTCTTTTTGCAAGAAAGAAGCGTCCTCTTTCACTGTCGAAGACGTAGAATTAAATGTGTTTTTAGTTGTGATACTGGAAGATATTTCCTCGGATGCTTCTTCAGCAAGAACGTCCACAGAACTCTTGCGCAGACGCGACTGGAGTGAGAATCAAACATTTTAAAATGAGTACAGTAAGTTAGTGAGTTTCCACACAGTTAAATGTAGGAAATGGGCAAAGCTATCAATGTAACAATCATTTTTGGCAGGAATAGTGCCCAAATCAACTGATGATTACTGAATTATACTTCGTACAGAGATAAAAATTGTCAATGCAGTAAAATCAAATTGATTTTGCTAGGTAGATTGCTAGGTCTTTGAAAGAATAAAATTACCTAAACAACGTAATCACTATGTGCAATTAGGCACAGCTAACTGTACGTAAACTAGAACATATTACATAAATTATAGGGTACAGTTAGAGAAGAACTGAGTTATTAGAGAGAAACACTATCTCAAACTCTGATTGAATCTCAGTATCAAAATTTGATGATAAAAGTTTGAGAAAAAAGCAAATAGAATTGTTAAGGAGTTATTGTGTTAATTGTGCAGATGATAAACTTGAAGAAAATTCTTTCATCTGTTATGATTATTCGTAAAACGTTAAGATTAAAAACAACTAGAACACTTAAAATCTTTGATAATACTTATATAACTATTTAAAAAATCTATTTTGCAGTCACTATCAGAATAGACTTAGCAGTCCCACAAAACACAGTAGACTGCAACGTCATGCACACAAATTAGAAGTTAAGGTTATACAATACATCTCAAGAATCTTGGGATGATGTCAACTGTTTAAGCGCAATGCTTTACTGGCTGCAATACAAAAGTAGACGAGGATGCACTACATAAGTAGATTGAATATCTATGTATATAGAGGTGCATGTGCGTGATTGATACCTTTACGCTCCGCGGCATGGGACTTGGGTAGCTGCCCAAAAATGGACTAAACGGCTCGTTCCTATGGCCACATACTATTTTTGTTTATTCTAACTGAAAGTAGAAATGGAGCAAACAATTGAGAAATAAAAATAATTTAAGTGCGACTTATCTACGTGAGGAAACAAACAAATCTATGTACATAAGGTGATTTCCAATGAAGCAAATACGAATTAAACTTTTTGTTAGTGTCATAATAAAATGGTTAAGCTCAAAATGCACAGAAATCACGAGTTATGTGTCGGATAACTGGAGAAAAATTCAAACGTTCTGCTGAATTTTTGAAAATGACAGCAAAATCTGCATGCTCATGCCAGTACGGCACGTCACACAGACAAACCTCATCTTCAATATTTCCACAGTGTCCTTTCTCCGCTTTGAAAATGGAATACATGGCAGCAGACTGAACGTCGGGGGTCATCTGCACAGACTCAAATGTTTCGTAAATGGTGACCCGTTTCTGCGAATCGTAGTTGGTTCGAGGTTCCCCACTTCGTAATGGCACGGACTCGTTACCCAGCGAGACGTCGATATAAGGCGTGTACCGAGTCAGGGTGTCTACCTTATTAGGGTTACTCCCAACCTCAGTGGTTGGGGTTTTAGGGTCGAGTGCTGGAGTTTTACCGCCCATTATCGGGGTTTTAGGATCGAGTGCTGGAGTTTTACCGCCCATTGTCGAGATTTTAGAGTCGAGTGCTGGAGTTTTACCGCCAATTGTCAGGGTTTTAGGGTTGAACATTAAGTTCGTATCGCCAATTGATGTTTCACAGTCGAGTGCTAAACTTCTACAAGCAGGCATAGGAGTTTTATCAAAAATAGTTGAGTTTTTACTGCCAATTTTCTCTACCTTACGGTCAGCTTTTGGCGTCTTACCTACAATTTTTGGTATTTCATCGACAATCACAACGGTTTTATTAACTGCTGACACTGCAAAATCAGTTACTCCAGCGTAATTGACTGATTTTGCTGTATCTAGTACATGGGTTTTATGATCTACTACCTGACCATCACTACCAATCTTCAACGTGGTATTGTCAACTTTGGATACCTTACCATCCAGTTTCGACATCCCATCATCAACTTTTGATGTTACACCCTGAACTCGTGTACCATTTTCGTCAGTTGTCTGTGTAATATCATTAATTGTAGGGGAATTTACCTCTAGTTTCTTGGAAGGCACCTTAGCAAGGCTTTCCATGCTGACAGACCGCTCTCTATTTTGCCGGTTCTCAAGACGGAGGTCAGAAAACTGGTCTTGCTGATCCAGTTGCTCGAAAGACGCGATCTTGGACTTGAGAGTCTTTGTCGTGATTTGAGGAAATGGTGCGGTCTTGTTCTCAACCTGGTGAGTTTCTTCACGGCTTTCCAGACTGGAAAACGATGCTAGCTTTTGGAAGAAGTTCTTGTCTTTCTCTGGAGTTTTCTTCTTGGAAGGAGTGTATCCTTCAGTGTTCATCGAAGAGAAATTAGCCAGTTTTTCTTTGAACTTTGTGTCTTTTGGTGGTGTGACCGTAGCTTTAGACTTATCTTCAGCTGTGTCGATTGTTTCAAATGATGCTACCTTGTTTCTGAGGTTACCAGCGGACGCAGTCATGTCGGAAGACCTTCTTCGATCTAGCCGTGATGTGTCAACGCCTGTTGACATATTGATGGTTGACGTAGACTGGCTCATTTCGAACATAGTTCTTCGCTTCGTGATATCCACTTTCGGGTTTTGATCCCTCATTCGAACAGTGGGTTTAGGCGATGGTTTTACGAATTCCTTATCCATTTCTTTGACGAAGAAGTCAAGCTTATTGTTAATGTTCCCTGCAGGAGTACCAGTATTAGAAATCGTTTTATCCAACGACGCCAAGTTGTTGAGGCTGGCAGTGCGTTTTTTGGCCGAGGTTTGGGCATACTGTTTGTACCCTTCGATTGCCTTGTCGTACGTGTACTCCACGGTCTCTTGCTTGCTAGAAGAAGAAATGGAGTCGTTTACAACAGAGATGGAGTCGCTCACAACAGATTCTTCTTCTTTCAATGGCATCCCCGCATCAAGGAGGGAGTCATGCGTCTCCTTCTTGTCACCCTGAAAGTTCAACAATCAAGTAAAAAAAAATCAGCATGACAAGGACGGACAATCCTCAACATGGTCACCCGAAATCTTAAACGAATGCAATGGAAATCAGTAAAAAGCTTTGAGACTGAAGGTTATAGAATAAAACTATGAATAACAAATTGGAGGATGAGCATTAAACACAAAAAAATACCTCCCACACTTAAGATTATAAAAAAATTATAGAACTCTTGAAATATTACAACGAGAATCTAACTGAAGCATGAATACATGAGACCAATTGATTAATTGAGCTCACAACACCAATTAACTCCTTACCGCCGAAGTTATTTATTGGGTTGAGTGGAGAAACTAATATTAAATACACTAATTATTACACTCAGAAGTTGTTTACAAACACTGAACTCGAAAAATATCCTTGTAACATCAGAGCAAAACCTGACGCATAGGGCGTTATCTGAATACGTTGAATTATGAACTGAAATTCTTATATAGAAGAAGTTCTATGACTGCGGACGAATTCGTTTGCTAAGGCAATAAAGGGTTAATAACGTTTAGGAGTACGACTTGCACATAGAAAAGTCTATTTGATAATTTTAGTGTACGAAAAAGGCTACATAAATAAGTACGTTAATCTCAACAAAACAAATTAAGAATAACAACACAGCACTGTTGCAGGAGTAATAAGCGTCTCTAATGACAACAGTCAATCATGAAAATTACTCAATCAAAACAGAACTCACCTCGGAAATGCATAGAATCTCCAATATCAACTCAATGCCGCGTTAAACTTTCTCCAAGTCATTAAAATACACTCACACGCTGGCCTTAAGTCAACAGTTTCAAGTTCTGACACTAGAGTATTCGTTCACTCAGACCTGATAAATTATAAGTAACTCCTCAGAAGTGAATAACTGCTGAGAAGTGAGTAACTACTAAAAAGTGAGTAATTACTCAGAAGTGAGTAATTACTCAAAAGTGAGTTATTACTCAGAAGTGAGTGACTACTCAGAAGTGAGTAACTACTCAGAAGTGAGTAACTACTCAGAAGTGAGTAACTACTCAGAAGTGAGTAACTACTCAGAAGTGAGTAACTACTCAGAAGTGAGTAACTACTCAGAAGTGAGTAACTACTCAGAAGTGAGTAACTACTCAGAAGTAACTATTCAGAAGTGAGTAACTACTCAGAAGTGAGTAACTGCTCGGGACTAAGTAGACAACCAGCACTCACCAGAGCAGAAGATGTGTCGCTTATATTGTCTTCATGGAACTGGCCGTCACTGCCTGTGTCAGATCCAGTACAGAATCCAGCATCACTTTTTGCATCCTTGTTGTCTTGCTCCAAAAGGAAATCCTTGGCCGGGACATTATCCTTGATGGTAGTGGAAGTGGTAGTGGAACTGGTAGTGGAAGTGGAGGTGGTGGAGCGATGCATCGACGTGGTAACGTTTGAAGTGCCACTATTTTTAAGATCATTAGTTGAATTTTTGAGGACATTCGTGGTGTTGAACGTGTTAGTGGTGTTCTTGAGCACGTTAGTGGTGTTTTCGAAATTATTTGTGGCGTCGTTGTTCTTATTTGAATTGTTTTCTAGTTTGGAGCTTGTGTAACTGGATGCTCCAAACGAGGCATCAGCTGCAGACGACGGTCCATGGTCACTGGAGAGACCGAGGTCTGTCAGATCATTCTCATCGTCGTCGTGAACGACCAAGTTACGACGAAGACCTCGTTTGCCTCTGAAATGCAAAGGAAAGTCGTAAGAAATCGCATGTCATTTACTATCAGGATGGGACATAATTCACAACATAATCACTCTCAGAACTTAAACGAATTCAATGAAAGTCAGTAAAAATAAACGAAATCAGATGCTTTAAAACCGAAAAAATTTTCAGGTCGCGCTACAACAGACGTGCTGCAACCCTGGCAACACAACCCTGGCAACACAACTCTGGCAACACAACTCTGGCAACACAACTCTGGCAACACAACTCTGGCAACACAACTCTGGCAACACAACTCT
>VCRD01004198.1:0-13361 GCA_006783055.1 Trinorchestia longiramus
TCAACCATGTCGGCAGCGGGATTCGAACCCGGGTCTTTCCGCTCGCAAGCAGATTCGCTCACCAGTCGACCAAGCTGGTGATAGTCGACCAAACTGGTGGACCAAGCTAACCTACGACTTATTTGATAACTTAGTGCACTCGTATTTAGGAGGTTATGTAAACTAAAGGCAACGTTGTATGGATTAACTGAGTCTCTACACACTGGACTGAAGCTGGCAGATTATTGCAAAGTAATGCTGTAAATGCAGTGAAGGCACATACATGTATGGGTGTTTCGTATGTACCACTGGCCAGACGGAACCGCAATGGGGAAGTGAAATGTACTCGTGAATAAGGTGCTACCATCAAATAAAAAAGGTTCTACCACCAAATAAACGAGATTCCACCATCAAATGAAAAAGGTCTCACCACCAAATGAAAAAGGCCCCACCACCAAAGGAACGAGGTTCCACCACCAAATTATATATATTCCACCATTATAATTACCATTATAATTATATACATATGGTGTACCAGCTTGGTCGACTGGTGAGCGAATCTGCTTGCGAGCGGAAAGACCCGGGTTCGAATCCCGCTGCCGACATGGTTGACGCGGCTAGAAATACGGCATGGGACTTGGGTAAACAACCGAATAATTATCGAAGAAATTATCCGACCCAAGAATAGGCCAGAAGGTTCGTTCCTATACCCTCATTCTATTCTATTCTATTTTATTCTATTCTATTCTATTCTTAATGAAAAAGGTCCCACCACCAAATGAAAAAGGTCCCACCTCCAAATGAACGAGGTTCCACCACCAAATGAAAAAGGTCCCACCACCAAATGAACGAGGTTCCACCACCAAATGAACAAGAAGGTGCCGCCATTAAATGCATAAGAAGGCTTCACCGTAAAATTAACAAGAAACTTCCCCAGCTAATAAGAAATAATGCATTTTACAACTTTTCACGCCTGACCAGACTCCTGTAATCGGAGCCGCGTTGGAGGGCTCGTCAGGTCCTCGTGAAAACACAGTTCACAAAGCACGTTGGAAAAAGTCACCAGTACCCACGAATGAGAATATTTTTAGCTCATGATGTTCCTTTCATGATATTCTTATGCTTTAATAATAATATTTATATCATTATTATTATTAATATTAGTATACATATACTACGGTCGCATGCGATAGTCGCAAGATATGACGTTTCATTGAAATGTTACGTCAAAGTTTGACACTAGTATGCTTCAGCAATGTACCTTGCAGGTCAAAACTTGTAATTGTAATATTATTAATGTAAAAGATACTTGGAAAGCATTCTGGATACCTTAAATTTGGCACAAAATATAAATTGCTTTGGTTGAATACTTCTATGACGGAATTTTTTGACTAGACTCAAATCGGACATGAATTTTGACAATTAATAACCTCCGATGTGTACTACCTTAATAATCAGCTAAAAACAACATTTTTATGCATTGCTAGTACACAACAAGGGAACAAGAACAAAATATTAATGCCTCTTTATTTAATGTTAGTAGCGTCACATAGACAAATTTCGGTAAGCCCACTAACCACAACGGGCAATACAGTAACACTTTGCTATTTCACAAATTTTTCGTTACTTCAGAGGGAAAAGACAAGTTTACTAAATTATGTATTATACATAAATATATACATAATTATATACATATGCTAACGTTGATGAGAACAGCATTAAGAATATTTAATTTTTTTAACTAGTTATATTGAGCATCACACAAACACGTTGGGTAACTCTCCGGCCATGATCTGAGTCTTACGATTGGATGAAAGCTTTCACGTATAGATCAACAATCATTTTCCGTTAATTAGGGATTACAGCTTCAAAATTTCCCTTCAGTATACGTATATTATTTTTCTTAACAATCAGTTCTCCTTAAAGTAGCCCTCACTAACTCATGAGGTCATCAAAGCATTTGTTATCTACAGCTGTTTCACCAAAGTGAAAATCGCTGGCACCATTGAAAAAGATAATAAATAAACAGATATATAGCTGAGATATATTATTCAGATATATAGCTGAGTAGAGTATCACACTACAGTATAAACCCAAAGAGCATGGGATCGGGTTTTCATTCATAATACTGTCTTAAGATCATGTAATTTAATTTTTTGTTCACCTTACACATGCTGATACGAATAATTTTCTACTATTGAACTGTATGTTACGTCTCACTGTAATAATAACAACGAATTTATTTGGGAGAATATTCATATGTTCAACGAGAGTGAAATTTCAACAAGAAACCTAGATTTGTTCCATTTTGTCAATTAATTGCTAGAATACAAGTTATTTCAGCTTTAGTATAATTTGAAAATTAGCAATAAATTTAACTCTCCACAAACTTACTAAGAAAGTATAACATCAAATTGCTGAAACTCATTGTAACACATGAGCTTAACTAGAAAATTTAACTATAACATAGCGCTCTAATTCAGAACGAGACTAAATAGAACATACAGAACACTCCACGAAAAAATTATACACCGCTAGATTATTCATTTGAATTTTCGCCAAAAGTATCATCGGAAACCACACTGACAAGACCGCCAGCAATAGAGCAAGAGAACTACACCTTTCATTTCCACTCACTTTGACGTTCAAATTCTGACTGGTGCTCAGAGCCGCAGCGTTGACAGAAGGTTTTCGTGAATAGCAACAACTTCTAAGCTCAAAACGTAACAAATTCACAGAAAACGTAACAAATTTTAATTGCTACTAAAAATGACACTTTTTATATTAGTACCCGTTTATGCGTTCTTGCAACGTCCTCCTAAACTCATATTGTGCTCTCGTTGAACATATTACTTCTCCATTATACCAATTGTAGAATTTTTTTGGCATTAAACCTTATATCAAGTATATGCAATTTTTTTATTATTTCAATATACTCTAACACTTACAAAAATTATGTTATATTCCTAGGTTCACTTTCTCTGCATATATAGATAGAAAAATAAAATTGTTTATTAACGTTTCAGAAAGTAGTTTCTTTTTCGGTGTTGATGTCTCTTCTGTTATTAACTTAATTGTTGGGAGAGCTTCCAGTGTGTGCAGTTAGTGTCAGCAAATTGACATTTCGAATACAAAAGAGGGTAATACATGGCAGATGATGCATTTTAACTACAATCTGTTTTATTACTATGACATTTAGCTGAGACATTAACACTCGAAACAAGCATAAAAATGAGGCAGTGAGAATAGGCCCAGCATTAGTTTGAACAGTGATAGATAACGAAGAACATCACCGCCTGTTGCACATCATTTCAAAATTTTGCTCTTTTCTTTTTTACTAATGCGATGCATATCTTCTAAAGTGAGTTCCCATTTTTCGATGCTTATATTGTCTATATTTTGTATTCAATATATTATTAGGAAATTTTAACTAAGAGGGAATCACAGTATGTATTTCCCCACGTTAACGTTATCTGGATCAATTGCCTGATGTGTATCACTGGTCGAAAATTTTTCTTCATCAATAGTACACAAAAGTTTAAGATCTTAATCCATAAGTATGTAAGCTATTAGTCAGATCGTAATTTTGCAGCAATCATCTAAAACCAATCAAGTTTATGCTGTTACTTGCCTCTGCCCCAATTGCACTCGAGCTGCACAACAATGGATGCAGCAGAACAAAACGTATTTCAAATACATATGTACTTTGTCTATGCGTTTGAAATGATTTTCTGGCCTTCTATTGATCTAAACATCATTTACTGTGTAAAGTAACTTTGAAGATTGAAATGGTAATAACTTGTGACGAAGTCCTAACAAAATTACCAAGGTGAAAATTTGCAAGCAAAAAGTGGCATTTTTGGTACGAACGTAACAATTCTGGTACAACTGTGAGTAGTGCTTGTGGAGAGCAGGGTTTCAACATGCAGAGTCCCCTGTATGGCAAAATTCAGGCTAAAAAAGGGTTGTTAATGTCTCGTCATTGGGGAAAAGACCTGGGTTGCACTGCCTATTCCATGTCTCCAGACTCGCGCTCTATTTAGCGGCAGTATTATGTTCTTTGACTTGTATTCAAAGTTTATTGATTTGAAACCAAGGATCCTGCTTGCATTTCTGATGCCAGTTCTTCTTCTTTGTTATGCTTTCGGTTTTCGGTGATAATGATACCAAGATCTCGTTGTTGTTGCATTGCTTTCATAGGTACGTAATTCATTGTATGTTGGAAATATCGGCTGTTAGCACCAACGTGCATGACTGAATATTTATCAATGTTGAAACTCATTTGTCAGATTTCGGTCCATTGCAGTAGATGATTGAAATCTGATTGAATAGTTACTCTGTCTCTTTCGATGTACATTCTATGACAGTTTCGTATCATAAGAGAATTTGCTGATTTTACTGATGATTCCAATGTCAAGGTCGTTGATGTAGATAAAGCAAAGAAGCAGGTCTTAAGCACCCTTTCGGAGGACTCCTGATGTTGCATGCGTTCAGTCACTGGCTTGATCAAAAATCATCACTTCTTGAGTGCGACTAGTGAACCAGTTTCGGATCGATCGAGAGTAGTTGCCTTCTAATCCATGCGTTTCCACTTTGGTCATTAACCTTTCATGGGGAAAGTTGAGGCATACAAGGTCTACGGCTTTTATACAGTCGATTAACTTCTCCAAAAAAGTCGACGAGGGTTGTGAGTCAGCTTTGGTTTTCCCTGAACTCATGTTGGGTGTCAGTAATCAGATTTTGGGCTTATTGAGATGCTTGGGTCCCTTCTTTTGAAAATATGAGTATCATTTGTTTACTTCCAATCCTTCGGAACAATCCAAGTTTCGAGCCACCGATTAAAGATTTTAGCTTAGGTTTCGCAAATTACTTCAGATAATTCTTTGGGTTTTTGCGAGCAAGGCCGTCGGGTTAGGTTGGTTTAGATTAGTTTAGATGGATGAGCTGTTTTTCTTCCTCTCAGTATTTCTTGGGGGTGTCAGAAGTGAGGTTGCACGATTTCAGTCAAATCTCCACAAGTGAACACAAAAGCAAAATATGTATCTAGAATTCTGGCTGTGCTTCTATTGTTCGTTCGAGTTGATTATTCATATTTTTAATAAGATACCATCTACTATTATACAATTATTGTTATCGTTCGTCAGGTACAATCAAATGTAATAAGATACGATTAGTGGTATTTTGAGTAAAATTCAGTTAACTCTGGTAAGATTATTGACGAACACACTGTGCAGAACGGATAGAAGTTAATGAGACTTTTTCACTATTTGGTTTCAGTGATACCAGCCAAAGAAATGTAGGTAGTCAAATGAGTTCCCGCGTCAAAAAGACCAGTGCGCAATCTGGACAGGAAAAAATATATGGCCTGGCTTGAAAGCAAGGCCTAAGGCCAAAATTGACGGCCATTTTTCGTATCTTGATTTGAGAATACCTTCCCCCAACAAAAACCAAACTCATGTGGCAATGAGGAAGTGTTGTCCCGAGGGTCAATGAACGATTTAAGAATCAGTTCCAAATTTTAGTGGTCCTACAATTGTTTCGTGTTCTTTAATTTTCATAATATACATTCCTTTTAGGAATACACAGATAGCTCATCAAGTTCCGGATTGCAAATAGGTTGTACAAGTTATTACAAGCACTACTTCAGTACCTGTTAGTGGCCGGTGTTTCTTGATCTTTCTTATTTTCTGTAAATTGCATTTGAGTTTTCATCTTGCTTCAAATACTGAACCAAAGTACCGTACTTTCCATAAACGCATTTCAATGCAATCTATGAGAAATATTTTTCGGCAATTGATGTATCATAACTTATTTTCAATGAACATTTTTATTCTATTTTGCAGGTGAAATTTGATCGTATTGTCATCCATCAAAAATTATTTTAATCCATTATTTCTATAGTATGATAACTTCTTAACAATTTATTCATTTCTAATAAGCTCGAAAATTACTAGACCTATGCTCATCTTGAAGTTTACACCGCTTACTCAATATACTCGAATTCAATTTTCCCATCAATGTTTTAATTTATTTTAGAATTTACGATGAACGATAGCCACTTAGCCCAGAAAATCATTAATTGCCGCATCAATCCTTCATGCAATTTCTCACCACGATGAAAATATTCATTGCGATTAAAAAAACCTACATCGCATGTTATACGAGTATATGGAAACTCCTGTAAACAATGAGCAACTATCCAGTATAAAAAAGCCCTAATAATATGAAGCTAAGTTTAATACTAAAACAGATTCGTGACATCACTTTCGTTACCATTGTTAAGTTGCAAAAATAGCAACGAAGCCAACAAGTTCCTTGAAATTTGAGATCCAAGTTTTTTAGGTAATACTTCAATACTTTTTTCTTTCCAAAGAAAAATTAATATAGAATCACATACAGCAAACAAACCATTCAATTTTAACAGTAATTTAATGATCAGTTCATAGAGGGTGCAGCAACATAACTTCCTTTTCTTAAAGCAAAGCGATTTGAAAAAAGGAAGTTGTGTTGCCGCATCCTGTAGTTCTAAATCCAACTCGACCAGATACCAGCGCTGCCTCGTCTTCAAAATTTCCAACCGTTGCGACTTTGTTCATTCGCAACCAGTTCAAGTTAGACGTTTTCCTGTCTCTTCTAAACACTATTAAATTACAGGGGGGGTCAAAGCAGTATTAAATATATCATAATTTATTTATTTGCAATACGAACGAGCACATTTTATTGAAAGAACGACAATAGTTGGCTGAAAATAATGAGAAGGAAAATGGTCAGTACAGGCGATGAGCATTACATAGACTAAACGATTTACTTCAACTGAAAATCAATTCCGAAAAGAAGGCGCACTACAAGTAAATATCTCAGGTTTACGTACGTATAACTGGTATTTTTCAATATTTGGAAACTATTGCATTTAATTGTGGGAACGAAGGCGCAACTGTAAATGGCGCAAAAAGTTGAGGTGCTCATGGGTTTGGTATTTCCTACATTAAACGCAAGCATTTGATTGGAAAACATCAGTGCACGCTACGAAAATCCTCTCATTTTACCTTGCATCAATTATTATATTCCTAGTTTAACCACCGCAGCCACAACAAAAGCGATCTCAGCAGTGATACACGGTATCAGGAGATAGTCGTTTAAGTTTTTTAGTCACACGTTTTAGAGGAAATGGGAATAAGTATCAAAGTTGTCAGGATGGTGTCATAACTGGAATCAAAATTAAATGGTTTACAAATCTCACGAGTAAACATTACAGGAAGTACCGAGCATGAAGAGGTTTCCTGGCATCACATGATGAAATAAAACGGGTACCAGGTTCGTTGAGGACCAATATTAAGAGTTTTTTATACATAATTTGTGATCCGAAACTTTTTTAGAAATTCCTCAATAATACCAAACGAACATTTGTGCATAGAAATTATTACCATCCTCGTTATTTTCTGTGAAGGGTTTCGGCGTGTCTTAAACAGCTTACCTAAACGAAATTCACATGCAAAAATTGAGCTACGGCAGAAAATGATATGAACTCGAATATATGAATATATTGGCTTCGCAGATGCAGCAAGAAATTAAGTAACATGCAAGATCAAGGTTGATATCTTTCTTAAATTTCCTCATAGTCCATTAATCAGGAAATATGTAAAAACCTTACTGAACAGAGCAAGGACGGTAGACGCCTGTTTCCAACTAACGTCAGAAGTTGAATGCATCAACTGTTTCCGACCAGGAGTACATGCAGAAGGGCTGCATAGTGAACGATGGGACGCTATGACACCGTTACTGAGAAGTTCCCCAAAATACGTCGTGGGCCCACCCTTCTGAACATGATGAAATCCAGTCTACAGTCGAGAAGTCCTGAAGCAATTAGTCCTGACACGTGTAACTCTAGCGTACAACAACTCCGTATTAATTCTAACATTGATTGCACTGAAAGAAAAATAAAAAACTCGCAAAAGAAAACATACGACTGTTTCCATCGCTGTGAGCTCACTAAGCTAGTGAGGAGACAACCTCACCGGAATTTTTAACTTAACACCTGGAACGCGTAGAAAAAAATCAGTAACATCGCTAATAAAAATTATAATTATAACATAAAACGCAAGTTTCTGGCAACGCAAGATGATCGGCAATGAAGCAGTCCAGTCACGTAACTTGAATACTTCTCGCCTGCACTACAAAAATTCAAAATTATAGCCTAAGATAAACCATGTGAGATCTGAAAAGGAGCAACTTTGGGTTCGGAAGTACTAAAGTAAAGTAGTTAATCGTATACCACGAGATACTATTTCACCTAACATTAACCACCATAGAGAAAATTATCATAAACTCGTGAAATAACTGTTGAAAGGCAATTTCTGAATATGTATTTTGCTCATATCTGAACTCAAATTGAGGGACCAGCTAGTAAGAATCACAGCACGGCGTCTTCCAGAAAGCTCGTTGTCGCCCTCCAATGTCCCAGTTGTCAACTTATACAATGTTCACAAACGCAGGAGTAAGTCAAGTTGTGCCCAATCATAGGGCAGTTGTTTTAACTATTTAACTTGAAGAAATTTCCCTCAAATGGATTAGGTACTTCACTGATCGTTCTTATGCTGAGAATTTTCTGCAACTGCAAGACAACTCAAGTATTTATCCTTTATAATAAAGCAGACGTGCAAAAACGAAGCACTAACTATTTTTGTACGACATATCCTGGTGGATCAGAAATGTGCCACTGAATACATCCCTGGAGTGTGAGATAACTGAAAAGAACATGACATCATCGTATTTCTCTGACTTGATGAACCAAAAGAGTTTAGGTCAGGTCACGCAAAATGTAAAACCAACTCAGTTTCGGGCAGCTAAATGAAGTTTACACTTCTGTTATGTTGCTAGTATATAACTCTGATTTCAAAACAACCCACTGGATACGGCATACAATATTTGTTCAAATATTCAAGGATTTACCCGTTCATTAACACAATAAATTTTACTAGGACTAATGTGCCTAGTGATCATGGAGGACCTTAGAAGCAAAGCCTGTCATGACTTCACTAAGACACACGCACTGGCCAGTGCTTGCACGAGTGATGCCTCAAGCAGTCCAGGTAAAACAAAAGATATCATTTACAACTCCCATTAACCCATTAATACCGGCTGGCAAGTCAGCTTGCCGCATCAAAAACGTTGTATTATTTAAATAGAATATCGCAAGAAGCATTGTAGGATGCTGTAATTTGTTCAGAACACGTTCAGTACTTGCCTTGTTGCAGTTACATTCCATTTCTAATAATAAATTTCACAGTATTGAAATAATATAACTTTTTTGATGTGGCAAGTTAACTTTTCAGTTGGAATTGTCGGCATTAATGGGTTAATTGGGCTCCCTGATAAGAAGCCTCTGTTGATTGAAAAAAAGGACTCGTATCACAGGAGAAGATAAAATAAATGAATGATAATTTAGAATAATCATTGAAGTATCAATTCGATGTCTTAAAAAATAAATAACACAACGTTTTACACTTGTGCAACAACGCCATGCTAAACATTCACGATGAATGACAAGATCGTTTGAACAAACATTAAATTTGCTATAACAGCTGACGTACCTGTACACAACTTGCATGTCAGATCTGCGGGAATATTATGCAAAATTAAGGCAAGGCAGAGTCACGTCACTGTTCAAATGCAATTCTGCGATAAAAAATCCATTAGAAGTACAATAAGACAAATGATCAGCGAGATAAATACGTCCTTTATTGGCGCCCATTACGTTAACAATAACAATTGTATTTTATAACATTCGAACTGAGCGTGCGCTAAAAGTGAAGACATATTTTGTGTTAAAAAATCAAGTATACAATGTACAGTATGAAGCGCACATTCAATTCGGTAACGCGCAACCTTACACTTAAGCAACTCATTTTAGGTTTTGCAAGTGCTGATCAAAATGAACGTTAGAACGAAACACAGCCAAATGCTTAATAATTCACACTTGCGAACATTGAAAACTTAGACAACGATGAACTCAATAGGCACACCTTAAAAACTTTCCTTACCTCATGAACTGAATTTCAGCAAATGCCACATAACGCAAAAAATATCTCTAATACAGAAACGCCTCCGTTCGACTATCCCAAATAATTTTTCACAATTTACGTACCAATTAAGTGAGTAACAGCGAAGCGGAAATTAAACGCTTTGGGTTACGATCCACTATTAAATGAAAATAAATAGGGAACTTTGAACCACTTCCTCCTCGCCTGAACCTGTATTTCTGCATAATTTATGGTGTAATTTCACTTAAAGTTAAAAGGCTAGTAATAAATGCACGTAATGGACTAAGTGATCCACTAATAAAGGCATTGGAAGTGAGCAGAGAAGCAAAGTGAGAATATTTTTGATAAATGCAGACGATAAAATCGGTGAGCCAGCTGGTGCACAACACCAGGGGTGGAGGCATAGTAAGGAAGATAGCGAGCTCAATGCACTGACCGTAAACAATAAGATGTACTAATACATTTAACGATGAGAATAAATTCGTAAGAACAACATTCTAGACAGACAAATTGACTACAAAAAAATTGATATACTACGAAGGTTACGTTTGGGAATAAATTCGAAAGAACAGCATCGCAGAGACAGGAAACTGTAGCTGAATGCAGATTCATTAGCCCGGTCGGCAAACCATGCCGCGACGGGTGCTCTCATTACTGCTGATTGCGAGCAGTTTTGCCCCCGTCTCAACCGCAAGGAACTTCTCCAATACGAAGATTTCAAGTACAGTGGAGTCAAGCATCGCATGCAGGACCCTAGAGAGGGAAAATGTGAATGAAGGAAGAAAATCGATAAGATCTTGCAAATGGGAGAGTTTACTACCACCACCACAATAGCTCTGTTACTGAAACTGCAGCATGTTGTGGTCATCAATGACTGACGAGGACAGACACTGTTGGTATCATCTCTCTTGAGTGTCTCAAGGTCTTCGAGTTACCACGAACTATAAAAACTTTCTTTTACTTGTTTCACATTGTTTGGAGCTTGGGAGATGATGCAGCTCCACGCCTTCAGAGATGTTCATTGTTACTATGAAGTTCAGCACCCAGGCTGAAAGTTACATGAGGTTTGTTCTGCGTGGTTCCACTCAGAGAATCCGGTCACTTCTATGAAATGTCACAATTTAATGGTTTCAAATAGTTTTAATTTCCCTTATGGATCATAGATAGTTAGCAACTATATTCAGAATTTGTTTTTGAGTAGGTTTCTGAAAGGGGACAACTCCGAATAAAATTTTCATGCCCAACGGTACATTTAGTGGGCTCAATGAATTCTTCATAGAGCCACGTTCTGTAGTATAGTAAGAGCAGGAGAAAAAACAGGTCATTACTTTCCTCAGGACCACAGCAACAAAGGAGGTCATCAACCATATTGACACTGCAACAACTATACTTGTAAGTCCCCGCTCCTTCCTCTAGTGAAAACAAGTAAAGTTTGAAAGCACCACCCTATGTCTCTCCAAGCACAAACGAGCATTGCATGGTGTCGGCGGAATAATGATTTCGTATCAGTGATACTCAGAGACGTGACATTAGTGGCCAGTTAGCCAAATCAGCCGTACTATATTTCAAGTAAATTGTGTGATTTGACACCGACTAATAGGTCATTACAAGCAGTAGTTTTTAAAGAAGTAATAGTACTCACTAAGCAAAGAAAATACCTATAAGATCTAGGAACTAGAGTCGAGTATTTAGGCATATAGTTCAGTTTTTAGTATTTTCAGCAACATGAAAAAAAGTTGAGCATATACAAAAAACACACCAATACTATGAAGATTATGAACATTATATACTTGACCCATTAGTGCTTTCAGTTTAATTTAAACGCTCATTAAATGCTGAATGAAGTCAACAATACTACTTCATTGATGGTGCGTAGGTCTACAGAATAAAATAAGGTAATAGAAACGAGTCGTTTGGCCCATTCTTGATTAGCTACCCAAATCCCATGCCGTACTGCTAGAGAAACATGTACAACACACATTTCTCTTACATTTCCAGTGTAGAACAGCGCACCATTGATGCAACATTACTGACTTTATTGAGCATTTCCAATTTGAAACAGCTTGCACTAATGGGAAAAAGGAGTTTTAAATTGACTAAAACAATGTCCTAAGATTGCTATCTAGAAGCTTTCCATTCGAAATAACTTCGTCTGAGCTTGACTACTAAGACAACAACACTAAGGGACACGAATAATGCAGAGTTCCAACTTACCTCACTAATTGCAAAATCGTCTCATCCCAATATAAGAAAGAAAAATTGTAGCAATTGTAAATACTATACATCTATGGCGTCTATTTAAGTATATACATTGAAGCACCGCGTCATAATATCAAAGTCTATTGCGACATGTACTGGAAGATTAAGAACACCAAGTATACACATCCACCAGGACATGCAGACACCATCGAGTAGAAGTACATAGTAGTAGTACAATAAGTCTGTCGTCACTTCAGTGACTCTACCACGCCGAATATCTTCAGCTTAAATATCAGTTTCTCCGTAACGTGACCACGATAACTACGGAGTACACAATCATTATTACAATACTACCGCATTTACAACTGCAGCCACAAATAGGAGGGATCTGAAGAGTCATGCAGACACAAACGTTGTTAGAGTATTGGTGAGTGGAGTTATTTCAGGTACCGGGTGCGGCAACATAACTTCCTTTTTTTCAAAGCAAAGCGCTTTACAAAAGGGAAGTTATGTTACCGCACCCTGTATAGTGTCGCTATGATCACGCTTCAGATGTCACGAGAAATAGGAGTAACTGAAGTGGTGCTCGTGATGTCATCACACCACACAGCCTCATCACTCCCGTGTATCACGCGCACCTCATCACGAGCTGGATTTACCAACTCAAGTTACAAACTTTGACCGGGCTCGTACTTCGCGGCTCTCGAAGTTTGCGGTTCGAAAATAGCACACCGAGTTTCATCAAGCCACAAGAGTAAAAACTAACAGACACAATGATTTCCCGGGTTTTATATTTCGTAACATGGAGTAAAATCTTAAAAAATCATCCAGCACTGAATGGCAATGTAGAAATCATTTCTAATAATATTTCACATCCACATAGAGATGAAAAGCTTAGAGTAACATTAAACCAATTGGCACAACAAATAGCAATGAAAAAGCACGTAATTTATTCGACGATTTTACGATGAATTGAGTAGCTAATTCATCTGTTGAATTTACGAGAAAGTTCTCCGTTCTCAGACGTGACTATACTAGAGCCTTGTTATCTAGAGACAGAAGCTGATTACGTAGTACATTTATCACTTAGAACAAGCGAAGTGCCACTCAATTTTTACAATTGATGAGACTGAACAACGTGCT
>VCRD01004198.1:17840-32354 GCA_006783055.1 Trinorchestia longiramus
AATTTCTATGCACAAATGTTCGTTTGGTATTATTGAGGAATTTCTAAAAAAGTTTCGGATCACAAATTATGTATAAAAAACTCTTAATATTAGTCCTCAACGAACCTGGTACCCGTTTTATTTCATCATGTGATGCCAGGAAACCTCTTTATGCTCGGTACTTCCTGTAATGTTTACTCGTGAGATTTGTAAACCATTTAATTTTGATTCCAGTTATGACACCATCCTGACAACTTTGATGCTTATTCCCATTTCCTCTAAAACGTGTGACTAAAAAACTTAAACGACTATCTCCTGATACCGTGTATCACTGCTGAGATTGCTTTTGTCGTGGCTGCCGTGGTTAAACTAGGAATATAATAATTGATGCAAGGTAAAATGAGAGGATTTTCTTAGCGTGCACTGATGTTTTCCAATCAAATGCTTGCGTTTAATGTAAGAAATACCAAACCCATGAGCACCTCAACTTTTTGCGCCATTTACAGTTGCGCATTCGTTCCCACAATTAAATGCAATGGTTTTTAAATATTGAAAAATACCAGTAATACGTACGTAAACTTGAGATATTTACTTGTAGTGCGCCTTCTTTTCAGAATTGATTTTCAGTTGGAGTAAATCGTTTAGTCTATGTAATGCTCATCGCCTGTACTGACCATTTTCCTTATCTCATTTTCAGCCAACTATTGTCGTTCTTTCAATAAAATGTGCTCGTTCGTATTGCAAATAAATAAATTATGATATATTTAATGCTGCTTTCACCCCCCTATAATTTAATAGTGTTTAGAAGAGACAGGAAAACGTCTAACTTGAACTGGTTGCGAATGAACAAAGTCGCAACGGTTGGTAATTTTGAAGACGAAGCAGCGCTGGCATCTGGTCGAGTTGGATTTAGAACTACAGGATGCGGCAACATAACTTCCTTTTTTCAAAGCGCTCTGCTTTAAGAAAAAGAAGTTATGTTGCTACACCCTGCATCAACTGACCAGTAAATTACTGTTAAATTGAATGGTTTGTTTGCTGTATGTGATTCTATGTTAATTTTTCTTTGGAAAGAAAAAAGTATTGAAGCATTACCTAAAAAAACTTGGATCTCAAATTTCAAGGAACTTGTTGGCTTCGTTGCTATTTTTGCAACTTAACAATGGTAACGGAAGTGATGTCACGAATCTGTTTTAGTATTAAACTTAGCTTCATATTATTAGGGCTTTTTTATACTGGATAGTTGCTCATCGTTTGCAGGAGTTCCCATATACCCGTATAACATGCGATGTAGGTTTTTTCCAATTGCAATGAGTATTTTCATCGTGGAGAGAAATTGCATGAACGATTGATGCGGTAATTAATGAGTTTCTGGGCTAAGTGGCTATCGTTCATCGTGAATTTGACCATTTTGACCTTATCTCATTATTTTCAGCCATGGCATTTCAAGCCGGGCCAAATATTTTTCCTGTCCAGATTGCGCGCTGGTTTTTTTGACGCTGGAACTCATTTGACTACCCACGTTTCTTTGGCTGGTGTCACTGAAACCAAATAGTGAAAAAGTCTCATTAACTTCTATCCGTTCTGCACAGTGTGTTCGTCAATAATCTTACCAGAGTTAACCGAATTTTACTCAAAATACCACTAATCGTATCTTATTACATTTGATTGTACCTGACGAACGATAACAATAATTGTATAATAGTCGATAGTATCTTATTAAAAATATGAATAATCAACTCGAACGAACAATAAAAGCACAGCCAGAATTCTAGATACATATTTTGCTTCTGTGTTCACTTGTGGAGACTTGACTGAAATCGTGCAACCTCACTTCTGAAACCCCCAAGAAATACTGAGAAGAAGAAAAACAACTCATCAATCTAAACTAATCTGAACCAACCTAACCCGACGGCCTTGCTCGCAAAAACTCAAAGAATTATCTGAAGTAATTTGCGAAACCTAAGCTAAAATCTTTAATCGGTGGCTCGAAACTCGGATTGTTCCGAAGGATTGGAAGTAAACAAATGATACTCATATTTTCAAAAGAAGGGACCCAAGCATCTCAATAAGCCCAAAATCTGATTACTGACACCCAGCATGAGTTCAGGGAAAACCAAAGCTGACTCACAACCCTCGTCGACTTTTTTGGAGAAGTTAATGACTGTATAAAAGCCATAGACCTTGTATGCCTCAACTTTCCCCATGAAAGGTTAATGACCAAAGAGGAAACGCATGGATTAGAAGGCAACTACTCTCGATCGATCCGAAACTGGTTCACTAGTCGCACTGAAGAAGTGATGATTTTTGATCAAGCCAGTGACTGAACGCATGCAACATCAGGAGTCCCCCGAAAGGGTGCTTAAGACCTGCTTCTCTGCTTTATCTACATCAACGACCTTGACATTGGAATCATCAGTAAAATCAGCAAATTCTCTTTTGATACAAAACTGTCAAAGAATGTACATCGAAAGAGACAGAGTAACTATTCAATCAGATTTCAATCATCTACTGCAATGGACCGAAATCTGACAAATGAGTTTCAACATTGATAAATATTCAGTCATGCACGTTGGTGCTAACAGCCGACATTTCCAATGTACAATGAATTACGTACCTATGAAAGCAGGGCAACAACAACGAGATCTTAGTATCATTATCACCGAAAACCGAAAGCATAACAAAGAAGAAGAACTGGCATCAGAAATACAAGCAGGATCCTTGGTTTCAAATCAATAAACTTTGAATACAAGTCAAAGAACATAATACTGCCGCTAAATTGTAGAGCGCGAGTCTGGAGACATATGGAATAGGCAGTGCAACCCAGGTCTTTTCCCCAATGACGAGACATTAACAACCCTTTTTTAGCCTGAATTTTGCCGTACAAGGGACTCAGCATGTAAAAACCCTGCTCTCCACAAGCACTACTCACAGTTGTACCAAAATTGTTACGTTCGTACCAAAAATGCCCCTTTTTGCTTGCAAATTTTCATCTTGGTATTTTTGTTAGGACTTCGTCACAAGTTATTACCATTTCAATCTTCAAAGTTACTTTACACAGTAAATGATGTTTAGATCAATAGAAGGCCAGAAAATCATTTCAAACGCATTTACAAAGTACATATGTATTTGAAATACGTTTTGTTCTGCTGCATCCATTGTTGTGCAGCTCGAGTGTATTTGGGGCAGAGGCAAGTAACAGCATAAACTTGATTGGTTTTAGATGATTACTGCAAAATTACGATCTGACTAATAGCTTACATACTTATGGATAAAGATCTTAAACTTTTGTGTACTATTGATGAAGAAAAATTTTCGACCAGTGATACACATCAGGCAATTGATCCAGATAACGTTAACATGGGGAAAATGCATACTGTGATTCCCTCTTAGTTAAAATTTCCTAATAATATATTGAATACAAAAAATAGACAATATAAACATCGAAAAATGGGAACTCACTTTAGAAGATATGTATCGCATTAGTAAAAAAGAAAAGAGCAAAATTTTGAAATGATGTGCAACAGGCGGTGATGTTCTTCGTTATCTATCACTGTTCAAACTAATGCTGGGCCTATTCTCACTGCCTCATTTTTATGCTTGTTTCGAGTGTTAATTTATCAGCTAAATGTCATAGTAATAAAACAGATTGTAGTTGAAATGTATCATCTGCCATGTATTACCCTCTTTTGTATTCGAAATGTCAATTTGCTGACACTAACTGCACACACTGGAAGCTCTGCCAACAATTAAGTTAGTAACAGAAGAGACGACATCTACACCGAAAAAGAAACTACTTTCTGAAACGTTAATAAACAATTTTATTTTTCTATCTACAGGGTGTCTCAAAAAAATGTACTCACCCTTTAACCGTTGCTAACATGCTGTCTTCTTTGTGTTGCAAGTGTGAGGTTCAAATCTTTGCGAACATGATTCTTTAATCACATTTAATCATGTTCGCAAAGGTTCGAACCTCACGCCTGCAACACAAAGAAGACAGCATGTTAGCAACGTTTAAAGGGTGAGTACATTTTTTTGAGACACCCTGTTTATTTGCAGAGAAAGTGAACTTAGGAATATAACATGATTTTTGTGTTAGCGTATATTGAAATAATAAAAAAATTGCATATGCTTGATCAATGAACCGTTAATATTATATTATATAAGGTTTAATGCAAAAAAAAAATCTACAATTGGTATAATGGAGAAGTAATATGTTCAACGAGAGCACAATATGAGTTTAGGAGCACGTTGCAAGAACGCATAAACGGGTATTAATATAAAAACAGTGTCATTTTTCGTAGCAATTAAAATTTGTTACGTTTTCTGTGAATTTGTTACGTTTTGAGCTTAGAAGTTGTTGCTATTCACGAAAACCTTCTGTCAACGCTGCGGCTCTGAGCCCCAGTCAGAATTTGAACGTCAAAGTGAGTGGAAATGAAAGGTGTAGTTCTGTTGCTCTATTGCTGGAGGTCTTGTCAGTGTGGTTTCCGATGATACTTTTGGCGAAAATTCAAATGAATAATCTAGCGGTGTACAATTTTTTCGTGGAGTGTTCAGTATATTCTATTTAGTCTCGTTCTGAATTAGAGCGCTATATTATAGTTAAATTTTCTATTTAAGCTCATGAGTTTCAGCAATTTAATGTTATACTTTCTTAGTAAGTTTGTGGGGAGTTAAATTCATTGCTAATTTTCAAATTATACTAGAGCTGAAATAACTTTTATTCTAGCAATTAATTGACAAAATGGAACAAATCTAGGTTTCTTGTTGAAATTTCATTCTCGTTGAACATATGAATATTCTCCCAAATAAATTCGTTGTTATTATTACAGTGAGACGTATCATACAGTTCAATAGTAGAAAATTATTCGTATCAGCATGTGTAAGGTGAACAAAAAATTAAATTACATGATCTTAAGACAGTATTATGAATGAAAACCCGATCCCATGCTCTTTGGGTTTATACTGTAGTGTGATACTCTACTCAGCTATACGAGTATATCTGAATAAAGTTTATTTATTATCTTGTTTTAAATGGTGCCAGCGATTTTCACTTTGGTGAAACAGCTGTAAGTAACAAATGACCTCGTGAGTGAGTGAGGGCTACTTTAAGGAGGAACTGATTGTTATGAAAAATAATATACGTATACTGAAGGGAAATTTTGAAGCTGTAATCCCTAATTGACGGAAAATGATTTAGTTGATTTATATGTGAAAGCTTTCATCCAATCGTAAGACTCAGATCATGGCCGGAGAGTTACCCAACGAGTTTGTGTGATGCTCAATATAACTAGTTAAAAAAATTAAATATTCTTAATGCTGTTCTCATCAACGTTAGCATATGTATATAATTATGTATATATTATGTTTAATACATAATTTAGTAAACTTGTATTTTCCCTCTGAAGTAACGAAAAATTTGTGAAATATCAAAGTGTTACTGTATTGCCCGTTGTGGTTAGTGGGCTTACCGAAATTTGTCTATGTGACGCTACTAACATTAAATAAAGAAGCATTAATATTTTGTTCTTGTTCCCTTGTTGTGTACTAGCAATGTATAAAAATGTTGTTTTTAGCTGATTATTAAGGTAGTACACATAGGAGGTTATTAATTGTCAAAATTCATGTCCGATTTGAGTCTAGTCAAAAAATTCCGTCATAGAAGTATTCAACCAAAGCAATTTATATTTTGTGCCAAATTTAAGGTATCCAAAATGCTTTCCAAGTATCTTTTACATTAATAATATTACGATTACAAGTTTTGACCTGCAACGTACATTGCTGTAGCATACTCGTGTCAAACTTTGATGTAACTTTTCAATGAAACGTCATATCTTGCGACTATCGCATGCGACCGTAGTATATGTATACTAATATTAATAATAATAATGATATAAATATTATTATTAAAGCATAAGAATATCATGAAAGGAACATCATGAGCTAAAAGTATTCTCATTCGTGGGTACTGGTGACTTTTTCCAACGTGCTTTGTGAACTGTGTTTTCACGAGGACCTGACGAGCCCTCCAACACGGCTCCGATTACAGGAGTCTGTTCAGGCGTGAAAAGTTGTAAAATGCATTATTTCTTATTAGCTGGGGAAGTTTCTTGTTAATTTTACGGTGGAGTCTTCTTGTGCATTTAATGGCGGCACCTTCTTGTTTATTTGGTGATGGAACCTCGTTCATTTGATGGTGGAACCTCGTTCATTTGGTGGTGGGACCTTTTTCATTTGATGGTGGGACCTTTTTCATTTGGTGGTGGAATCTCGTTTATTTGGTGGTAGAACCTTTTTTATTTGATGGTAGCACCTTATTCACGAGTACATTTCACTTCCCCATTGCGGTTCCGTCTGGCCAGTGGTACATACGAAACACCCATACATGTATGTGCCTTCACTGCGTTTACAGTATTACTTTGCAATAATCTGCCAGCTTCATTCCAGCGTGTAGAGACTGTCAGTTAATCCATCCAACGTTGCCTTCAGTTTACATAACTTCCTAAATACGAGTGCACTAAGTTATCAAATAAGTCGTAGGTTAGCTTGGTCCACCAGTCTGGTCGACTATCACCAGCTTGGTCGACTGGTGAGCGAATCTGCTTGCGAGCGGAAAGACCCGGGTTCGAATCCCGCTGCCGACATGGTTGACGCGGCTAGAAATACGGCATGGGACTTGGGTAAACAACCGAATAATTATTGAAGTAATTATCCGACCCAAGAATGGGCCAGAAGGTTCGTTCCTATAGCCTCATTCTATTCTATTCTATTCTATTCTTAGGTTTCATCGAATTCCTACTACAAAAGTACATAAAGTGGGAATTTATAATTTAAAAATCGAGAATTGGTTTTGAAAATGAATAAATAGGAGTTGCATTAACTGTGACGTCCAGCTCTCACAACCCAATAATTTTTGTTTCAATATGAATATTATTTACGGCTTTTGATGCATTTTATCAAGTTATGGGAAGAAACGTAGGTGTATGAAACGAAAATAAATGCTTTTTGCCCACTTTCATCTAGGTAGGTAGCAGGGCTTCGTTAACTTTAAAACTATTAGCGTTAGCTCGTTCGACCATTTCTTATGACATCTTAGATTATTAATCTACCAATTTTTCAAAGATTCAAAGGACATGAATAACGTGCAACGTTACCAGCGTTAGTGTTAACATCGTCTATAAATATTAAGTGTTCCAACATTCACGACTTGGAATGAAATTTTTATTCAAGGTTCGTCGGTTTGTTTAACAGAGATTAAACCTTTTTCGCAAGAGTCTTCCCGCTTATCATTCTAACCTGCGAGAGGTAATCCTTTCTCTCTCTTCGATAAGATTTTCTTTTGCATCGCTTGCGTCAGATCTGAAGTTTCCTTCATGAAGAACCGCTCGTGAGAAGCCCTGTCACAGATCCAATCTTAGTCGTTCTTGATCAAATGAAGTTATTGCTCCTGTGTTCTTGCGTCACACACTTGACCTTTCTTTCATTTTCAATTGAGCAATCGTTCATTGAAAAAATCTTTTGCTGTCAGTGATGCGGATAACATTTGTGTGAATCTAAATCTTTACTTGAAGAAGTTACAGCCCGTGGAAAGTTTTGGAAACTATTTTGTTCCTACCAAAGATTTCGCATGTCCCAGAACTGGAGATTTTTGAAGTGATTCGAAGAAGATTATCATTGGAATCCAAATTTGTTATTGGCGTTCTGACGTTGTCAGAGCTGGTCAGGTAATTACTGAGATGGAACCCAACCCATTTGTTTGGAAATGTATCATTCGTAAATAGTAATTCAAAAACTTTTATACTCGCTTGTAAACTGAACCCCAATTACTGTTTAAGGAATCGAAGTATTCTTTCTTGGATATTTCATGAGAAAACTATGCCTCTTGATAAATGTATAAGATAAAAATAAAAAACAGTTTAATATAATTTAGTTTTAAACTTACTGCTCATATTAATTTCTTAATCACAGAGGCTATTAGTAAGGCTAATTAATGAAGTATGGAGTGCTGTAGTAAAAAAGATCACTACTCAATTACACGCAATGAGACGTCAATCGAAGTCTAATCTGAACGTTATGCTTCAGTTTTATTCCTCATTTTAAAGATGACGTATGCGGCATGACTTCTGAAGTAGAATAGGTTACGAGTGAAGTCTCCAGAGCATCGAAATTATTGAAGCATCAAGAAAATTTTAATTTTTAGAGTAGCTTAGAATTTTGGTTAACTTACCACGTTCTTTTATCTGTGAATCGAATCATGTGAAATTATTAAAAGATCAAAATAACTATTAATAATTCGAGAATAGTGTTTCAAAAATTGGATGTAGCGACTGAAGCGTTCAGGAGTGGTGGCTTCAGGATTTAGCACAACTGTCACGCTTCAGCACAACTGTCAGGCTTCAAACTTTAGCACAACTGTCACGCTTCAGACTTTAGCACAACTGTCACGCTTCAGACTTTAGCACAACTGTCACGCTTCAGACTTCAGCACAACTGTCACGCTTCATCACAACTGTCACGCTTCAGACTTCAGAACATTGATGCAGAATTCTCTCATTTGGGTGCCGTAGAGGAGGCTGAGTGTCCGTGTTAGTTTCCAAGTGACTCTGTGTCCGACCGGAAGCGAACATTCCTTGCAAGAACCTCAGAAAATAAGACGAAAATTTCAAAGAGAGCACTTTAAAAATTTATGTAAAAAAGTCTAACGAAACTTTCTGTTTAGTTGTATTTACCTTTTTTAGGATCTTCTGGGTTTATTTGTATGAAACAGTTCTAAATTGATTTAATAAACAAAAAAATTCACGACCTTAGTTTTTCTGGACTGCAGTATATTTAGCAAGGTGATTCCTATTTATTTGCAAATTATTGTCATGCCAAACTTGTACGCATTTTTTATTAGTCATTTCGTCTTCCGAATACGGGCGAGATTCTTAAATAAGATGAGTTAATGTGACACAACGCTTCCCCATGTGATTTGTTTTGAAATAGTTTTAAATTTTAAATTTGTTTCAGGAAACTTACGGAACGATCAAAAATTAGTACTCTAGAGTGAATGTGAAGAGAACATTTTTTTCTTTAGACTTGTATATCAAGTTTTCAAGTTCAGACCGCAGTTTTAAGAACGTGGTGTTGAAAGTGTGATTGTATTTACATTAGTGCCAAAATTTGTGTTCATGCTTTGTGCAGTAACCATAATCATACATTCGAAATCCGTGTTTTGCTCTGAGTGTTCAAAGTGAATACAAAATTAGTGAGATGTGAACTTGAGACTGCTAAGTTGACAGTGATAATAGTGAAGCACAATACTGTTCTGTAGGCCGCTTCCTTATTAAAGATAGTGTTACTAGTGGTGAACATATGGTGGTGAAACGACGCTTCTAGTGAGAGCTCCCTGGTATGTAAAATTTAATTATGTTGTCCTAAATTCATTTCACTTCTCCCTAGAGATGCGTCATTTTGTAGATGTGGTAGATACCAATGGGAGGTTTTTGTTCTACTAGTAGAGACTCCCACCCGAAAATATTCACGTGTCATTCAATGAATTTCTTTTTTTCATTTGCCAGTCGACGCCGCCTTTCCGCAGGATTTTCCATATTGAAGAGAAAGAAGGCTAACAACGAAGAAAAAATCGTATTTCATAGTAATCTGCTCCCTTTTGCAACCACAATACTATGGTTAAATTACATGTATACCTGTTTCTTTGAGAAATCAATACTTGGTCTAAGATAAATACTTGATTTCGGCTCCTTAGTAAAGGCTTGTTTGAAAATAATTTTCCCTATCCAATTCAGCAGTAAGGAGGACAGGAATCAATCATTTTTAAATAGATACAAGATAGCTTTTACTGTGTAGCATAGATTGCAATACAGTTACAGGTATTTTTAGGGCATCTTCCTCAATTTAAGACCAATTGGTGGAGAGAAAAAAGTTTCCTTTTTAATTTCTGCGATGCAATTCATTTATCTTCGAAAACTTTGCGACTTTTGGTCTGCATTTGACTGTGCATTCTGAAGCATTGTTATTTACTGACCATTATTTAAGCTTTACGGTCAGTATGTAAGTAAGCCTATCATTACAGTCAGTGAGTGAGTAAGCCTATCATTACAGTCAGTGAGTGAGTAAGCTTATCATTATGGTCAGTGAGTAAGCTTGTCAATGTTAGAAAATGAGTATGCGTTTGAAGTCTGAGCTGATGATTTAAACATGAATTATATGTATTGGCCCCAGCAACAAAATTAAGGTATCGCTTAGTTGTATTTTTATTCATACTTGTTTTGTCCATTAACTTCATGCATGTAGATATGATAAGGTAGTGCCTACAGTATACATCTTCTGTAAAGTAGTCTAGTTTCAAACTGTTGGGTTTTTATACAATTGTGTATTATTTGTTTGTTCGTTGCCCAACAACTTATGGAAGGTGGGCGTGATGCCGTAGGTTATTTGGTACCTCTGTAAACTTTCTGTTACTATGACGTTTAATTTTTGTTTTCATATATTACACCTCTTTACTCTTCTTAAAAATATTACGGTGTCAACTTTGGTTGGAATTTCAGTATAATTTCACAAGTCACAAATATCCCCAAGCCACGACGCGCGTTCTTGAGGTAAGCGTGTCTGAAACTGGCATCATCTCTACCCATTTTAGAATGATAAACTGATAATATTGGGGTAGATTTCAGCACTAATCGTATATTACAGTTGGCTACAGTTAGTAATCCTACCACAACGCACGCTTTTCTTGAAACACGCAAGTGGTAACCTCACCTTTGTTTTGCAATCATTACCATATTAATTTGGGAAAATTTTCGCGATCATTTTCTAGGTCGCTCCAACTATGAAACAGGTTCTGGCAAGCCACAACGGCACGATCATGAGGTATGCGGGGCTGTGAGTGAGGTCTATGTAAGGAGACAGTAAGGTCAAGAACTCATCCCATCACTGATGCGCCAAGAACTGGGGACTCGAAAAAGTTCATTGAACATCTGGGTGCATCTGTAGTGTCTCGATGCCAGAGCACCTGCTTTATTTTTCCCTTCTCAATTTTAAGTGCTACGAAATTTGATTTTTTTCTATCATTTTGATGGTTCGTTGAGGCCCACTACCAGTCAACATTGATTGGTTATGGAACACATTTCTTCGCTTTGAAAAGATTTTCTGTATATTCTTGCCTATTTTTCCCGTTTTCAATGAATCGTTTAGTCGGGTTGTCGCTGGGGAATGGGAAACTAGAATCCTTCATATACTGGATGACTATGATTCTTTATTTCCCGAATATAATACAATACCATTCATCCTTGAACTCTTAGCTCATGTGTCAAGGTTCAGTATTATACATTCATTCTAAATTGATTCAAGACAGCCATCACATTTCGTTTCCATCTTGAGAAAGAGGTGTAGGTACAGAAATAAATTTTACTACATTACAGAGTGGTGAGTTAAGATTGCAACAAATATTAACAGAAAATAGTGATTAACACTCGCATCTGACGCGGTATTTGTCATACTCCTGTCTCTGCTGTGAGAAATTCAGCTCAACAAAGAGTTGTTTGCATGAAATCATCTCCAATGAATCTTGACCAATTAATCACATCCAAGAAAATGTGTCCAATTGATTACCTACAAGGAATCAACTCTAATCAATCCTTTAAAGGAATGAACACCATTGAATCACCTCCAAGGAATTACCTCCAAGGAATCCCCTTCAAGGAACCACCTCTTGTTAATCATCGCCAAGGAGTGATCTCCAATTAATCACTTCCAAGGAATGACCTGCAATTAATCTCCTCTAAGGAATGAACTCCAATTGATTACTTCCAATGAATGAACTCCAATTAATCACCTCCAATTAATCATTTCCAAGGACTCAAATTCAATGAATGAACTCTAATTAATCACCTCCAATTAATCATTTCCAAGGACTCGACTCCAAGGAATGAACTCCAATTAATCCCTCCCAAGGACTCGCCTCCATATAATGTTTTGTTGCTATGTTCTGAGAAGGAACGTACCACGCCCTAACTCTGGTCTCTATTTCTTGCACTCTGTTGGTGTCTTCGACTGCACAATCACGCAGTGCAGGTCACTAGTTCACTTTTTTAAAATTCATTTTCTTTGACCTTCTTGTACGGACTTGGTTAGTTGGCCTTAGCAATAATTGTATCGCTTCAGAGAGCCGAGAAAGTGCCCTAGGGTTATTGCCGCTATTTTTTATTTTCTTGACCCCGGCGCAGAGCAGCGATCCGTGTAGTTTCCACACCGCTGTTGGACCTCAATTTATTCTCGACCGCTTTTCTTGTCATTTTAAATTCTGAAGTCTACGAAAATTCATGCTCAAAATTGTTAATAAGGCACCTATTTCGAAAGTTTTGTGTATTTTTCACAGAAGTGAATGCGTATTTTCTTAATTGTCAATTCAAAATGTTAATTATGTTGAAAAATTACAGCAAACTGTGTAAGTAATATGTCTCGTAGTTAATTTTATTGAGTTAAACGTTTTTTAGCTATAATATACGTGAATTTAATGACTGTAACTGAACTAACTGACTCTGATAATTGTGGCAACAAATCAAATTCGATCACTTAATTTGACACATTACATTGCCTCGCACTTTCAATTTGTCGTCATCTCCGTCTCCGTCGTCCTAGATTGACAATTCTTTGTGCTGGCATCGCTGAGAACTCTCACTGCTCCGTTCTTCCTCGACCCCTGGTGCGGTCACTCGAGCGTGCAGGTCATCACATGCCCGTCATTTTCGAGGTGAATTACACTGTCCTCGCGTTTCATTTGTATTTCTGAGCCCAGGTAGTATTTATTATCTTTTTCTCCTCGCTAAATATCTTTTTCCCTTCACCTGCCAGAAGGACAGTACATGCATGAAAGATTTGCGTATTTACTAGTAAACATTAACGCTGAAATGTGTCATTCGTTTGAGTCTTTCTGGGGAAGAATGTTAGAAGTATAATTTTACAATTGAAGCGTTGTGTGAAGTGTTCACTGACATTAGCCTTTTGAAATAAGATGACCATGTTTTGGATAGTTTGTTTAGAGCAGGAGTTCCCAGTTGGTTCGCAAAAATTCCCTTACATCGTATACTACAGAAAATGAACATATTGCAGTCAGCATAAAACTGTTCTTGGCTCAGCAGAGCTCTTATCCACTGCACTACACGCATAGTTTGCACTACAGCACTACAGGAATAGTCTACAACTTGGGGTTCTTTAACGTGTGCGTGAATCATCAGAGGGTGCATGAGTGTATCCCATTGGAATCTTCAAAAAGTGCATCTATAATATTTAACTTCAAACAACTATATTATCTGCTCTCATTTTATTGCAAGTTATGCTCACGTATTGCTCCAGTTAACTTTCCTTGCAGCATTGCATTCAAGAATGGACCATTCATTCCCGACATTCACCCGTCAGATTTCCGCCGTCCACATTCAGATTCCCGTCATCCACTCGTCCGATTCCCGTCATCCATCCTTCGGACTCCCATTATTCACAGGTTCTTTAGGTCAAACTAACAGTCTTTGTAATCTGGTCGGAAGCGTCGTTAGCTTACTTTCGTTGTCACCTGGTCCAGAGAAACTACGGCTTTGCTGTGCCAGTTGGACGCACTTTATTTTTATGTGAAGTGACCTCTTACTATGGGTCACCTTCCGTATCATCCTAGAGTTCCGCCACGGTTCAAATCATGGACTGCATTCCTTTTTATGTCATCCAGCGCCATTTCACTGCGTGCGAGCGAACTTAGTTCTCAGTTCAAACTTCTCCGTCATTTTGGTTTTTCTGTGGTGCAACTTCACTCTAAAGTGTTCCTAAACGCCAGGCTTTAAAGATCTAAAAATTGGAACCTTAGGAAATATCCTACTGTCGCCTTCACTTTCGGTCGTTAATATTCCACCTGTTTGCTCGTTCTTCTAGTCATAGCCTTTCAAAGCTTGCACCCATCCTAAATTTTTAAAAGTTGGCATATGGGTTTAGTCATTTTTCGTACTTTTACACTAACAGCAGTGCATGGGAGGTAACTTTGTTTTTTCAGTTCACCTGTTACGATTCAGCTCTTTAATACTGTATTATTTTTACTTGGCATTCCGTGAATATTCCTTTTTATATAGCGGCTTCGGGTGTTGCATGTTAGAGTTTTAACTCCTTGTGTCATGCTTCTACCACATGTGGTTTCTTGGGACGATAGTGTGTAAGATATTTTTTTAACTTGGTAGGATCAAGTCGTTTAATCGTTGGCGCACTTCTCTGTTTCCGACAGAGGATGCAGTTTTTTTGGTCCTTTTCCGACACCCTGCCGTTAGCAGGTGGCTATACCTGTTACGATCGATTCAAGGTGCCACATGTGTGCAGAGAAAGTTCCGTGCTGTGTCACTGGCATGACAGGGCTTTTCAAGACGAAACAAAATATATCGCGTAGTCGTGTGTGCAAAATAGCATATGTATTCGCAGATGCGAAACATTGCGCTAGTCTTGGGTGCAAAATATCGTAGATAGTCTCTGGTGCAAAATATCGCAGGTAGTCTTAGG
>VCRD01004198.1:33214-46612 GCA_006783055.1 Trinorchestia longiramus
TCAAGACCCGCGTACGTCCGTGGCTGGACCGTGGGAAAAGTCACACATGAAGTCAGCTGAGCTATGGGCTTCTCCATCAGGCGAGTCTCCTCAGTCAAAGAAATGGGCCTCCCGAGTGCAGAAAATTGAAAATGAGTGACCATCAAAAGAAGCTTTCTGTGTCGAGAAAACGATGGAGGTTCCATTTCCTGACTCGAGATATTTGCAGGTTTGAAGAATAAGAATCACTTTCATTAGCAGCCTCAACTTGAGTTCTTTTCTGAAACAAGGCCATGGTTTCCAGCTTGAAAAGTAGGAACTCTTGGACACCAACAGTACGGTCATTATGAAAAATATAATTCATCAATGTACTTATGGCTTTCAAAGGAACACGTAGTCGACTAAATCAATATGTTGAACAGTGGTGCGATAACAAATAACCAATAAATCAACAAAAAACGATCCCCGATATTCTATACAGTTTCGTTAGACAGAAATAATCGCGCCGTTACACCGAGATGCATTTTCTTAGCAAGAACATCAAGAAAGATACTAGCTTGCCTCACAACTCCAGATTTGAAACACTGGTTACGTTCTTGCAAAAGCATTCCAGCCAACTATGACACACACTTTTTGAATACAGGGAAACAATGAAAGCTAAAAAATGTGGGAGCGTTGCTGACTATGCATGGACACCCAAACAAGGATGGATCACAAAGCCCGGAACTGATGCAGCAGCTGTTCCGCACACCTGCTTCCGAGCAGTTACTTGGCCGTCATTTCCTATTTCTTCGCTCACAATGGGTCCAGTATTAAAAAAATACTAAATACTGTGATCGATAAGAATTCTTCTGCAGAAACGGCTCGTAAACATTCTTTTTAAAATAGATTGTGAAAAGTAAGAACGATTACTGATATTAGGGTACGAAAATTCGAAACCTAAAACTGTAAAATGAACCTAATGATCATCAAGGTATTTGAGTCATGCGTTCGACAACGATGATGACGTGTACATCAGTAAAGCATGAAATGAGAGCCCAATATTGAAAATATCTTTCAAGTGTCGCTTAGTCGAAAATTAGACTACGCATCCACTACCAACTGTCATACCAAGTATGAAAGAAGTTAAGACCAGGCAAACGAACTTTTAGTTTGACAAGAAGTATTTCAACGAAATGGCACCTATCAATGACATCTGAATTTAACCTGCCCCACATGGAGGGTTTCGGGTTACTGAACAAGGGCTCAGCTTCATAAAATCTTCTAACAGAAAGGAACAATGCGAGCGTTGAGGTCGGGGCATTGCGTGCTGTGGCATAACGCGGCTGTGTTGCGGTTCTCAACTGCTGCAGAAACATCTATTTCGTAACACCAAGAAATACGATATTCTGGCATCTGAAATATAGGAAAAAGAGAGTTGTGGCAGTTACCATAACGAGGGCTGTTAATGTTACCATTTTTTGAAAATCTAAAGAATATGTGAAAATTACAATGGTGCTTGATTTCATTGTTCAAGAGGGGATGGATAGAATGAGTGAACCCAATTTAAAATCTTACTTGATAATTACCTATATATTACAGCAAAGCTTATTCCAACACGCTGGCTAGTTGAACCTTTTATTTTTCAGTGACTATCTCGAGGTTATGAGTGATATCTCTAAATTATAAATCATGCAACCGGAGGTTAAAATAATGCAGCAAAATCCATGAATTCACTAAAGGACAACAGGCCATTCTTCAGAAAAGCACCACATCGTTAGTATATCGAATGAAAAATTTTATCAGAAAGCATTGGAATATAAAGTACAGAAATTTCTTCAATCAGAAAAAACTGAATGACACAAATTGTAAATAATCGAAATTTAACTTCCAAAGAGTACATAGTTTATGAAAACTGAAAAGATGAAAACAAAGCAGGTGAAGAATGAGGACGCACGGTCATGTGGTTGGCGTGACTGCATCTTCAAAGCAAAATGGCTTCATTTCTCAACAGAGCGCCCAACGGAAACATGAAGAATGGAATCATGATAGCAGGTAGTGGAAGCAATACAAATGCTGTTTAAGAATGATGTCTTGATGTCTTACTTTCTAACCGTACAATTGAGCCCGTAGCCTTTATAGTCAATCAACGGTCTCTGATACGGCAGGATACGCCTGCACACTAAATCTACAAGATGCAAACACTCAGTTCTTGGGGCACGCGCGTGATGGTGCATTTAGCATTGGATAATGCGCTCTTGGGAAAGTGTAAGAGTGTTGCGAATCTGTCGGGAACACAAACAAGGGGGGCTACATAAGCTTAGAGTGGTGTCAAATGCACATGGAGTAAACCATTAGTATTGTTGTATACATGACAAGAAAACGTGAGAAAAGTACTACAGCGTAACAGAAAGATTACATATATATTTCGTGTGCATTTCCCAGTTGAGCAGTTATTTATCGTTCTAGTGCAAGTCATTTCCGTAATTTTCTACCAGACCAAGCATATATCACGCGATATTTACCTGCCCAGGCAGCTTAACCCTTAAACGCATGCATTTAATTTTTTGAACACGTACCATACATTGACTATTGTTTACATCAACCTCGGCCACAAATTCAGGCGTATTTGAAATTCGTTCGATTTGGGTACGCATCAATAATGATACTATATGTAGTACAGACATGTTTAATGAATGGCTTAATGATACGTCATCATTCCGTTTGCGTCATTTATGACAAAAGGTGCATTGAAGAGTTAAGATATCGCCCCTCCAGCCTACCACAATAATGAATTACATTGAAATTCGATGATACAAATCTTTAAGCTGTCATCGCTCTCAGGTTAAACGCAATTATCTTCACGGAATTTATTTCACAAATTGTTTAATTGATCTACTGAATCCTTTATGTATTCAATTCTGCAAAAAGATGACAATTTTTAGTCGTATGGCAGTAGCGTGACACTCCAATAGATACAAAGAACAGCCGCGCACATCCTTTTCGTTAAAAGCAGCGCTAGGCTAAACCTACAAGTCAAATATGACAATACATGAGAATAAGCAAGAACTTGTCATAATTTTACTCAATAATTATACTTATATATGTGTAATATATTCACTTATATTCAATATATTATATTCAATTTACTTTCAAAACATCTACAGCATGAAACTATCAATATTAATTATAAGTTTTCTTGAATTTATCTTCCTCGACTAACAATGGCGTCGGTAAATACATTATTTTAGTGGATAATTAATGACATACCAAATATAAACAATTGCTTACCACACAATGTTGAGCCAAGAACAATATTTCAATATTTTGTTTCAATAATATTCGGACTTTCGAGAGGATTACACAGACTCAAGGAGTCAGTAGAACATCAATAAATTATGAGACGCTACGATTCAGCTTTAAATTGTCATAATAATTTTAGTTTTCTGCGACTTGCTAGCAAACTTCCTATGTCGTTCATGGGCGAAATTTTGCTAAGTTCTTCTTGTCAAATCATGAGTTCGTTTTTTTTTTGGTGTGTGACTGTCGTAGTGAACTACCGACTTCAAACTAACCGAAAACGGAGAAAGAATCATTTCAAATGTTAAATTTGCAAATAAGTGCAATAAGGCACACGTATTTCGTAGTTAAAATAGAATAACCACGGCATTACTCGTTCTCCATACCTTAGAATTTTCCGCCGACCTTCTAACTTCATTGTTAAGTGGATTGAAAATGTTATGGAATTTACACTAAAAACGCGTCTCCTACACCCTACAGTTCGAAACCCCAAACATCGTAAGCCATCCAATACTCAAAATATCATCAAATCCGTAACGAATGACGGAGTTCACATTAAAAACAGAAAACAATACGGGAACAGTAACTTTGATTTTCAAAGCTGAGATGACAATGTGGACAGCTGGGTAACCACGTATAGAAAGACAAAGACGTAATTGGAAGCCAAGGATCAATAGTGGCGCTTCAAGTAGATAAATCGGCACACCTGGTACGCATGAAGAACCAGTAGCATGTATACAGCCACAGTACCATTAACTTATATCAGTATGGACTGATACATGTAAAGTCTTTGACCACTAGAATGCACAGAGTTTGCAAGTAATGTGTCATTTTGTGACAGTGATCAGCTGTTATTTTTTTCAATGATTACATAATCAGCACCTGAATCTCACGGCAATCAATTGGATTTACTTATATGAAAGGGTAATAATTCAAAAGAAATATGACGTTCTAATTAAACCCCAACTACAAACCAAGAACCACATTCTTTACAACCACTATCATTTGGCACATGGTCCGATGCACTAACCACTGCACCGCAGGACTTCCCACACTCTTCACAAGCAACCTACTTAGTAAATATTGGTGGTAACTATTTCCTATTATGTCTATATACGTGGTCACGAGAACTATAAGAAAATAGTTATAAACTGGCTCGGCATATACGATATTATTAGGCACCGGATTAAAAATTGAATTATATAACAAACTGCAAATTAAACTTTATGTGACAATTTTATGACCCAGAAAGTTCTTATTTGAACAAATATGGAGCGTGAATTCAATCATAAAACATTTATTTATAATAATTTGAAAAAGACTAATAATATGAAATCTAAATATAATATTATACTTAGTAACAATAGATTTGGCATCTAAAAATATAAAACAAAGTTCCTTAATTGTGAGAGGGTTAGTTCAGACCAAAACCTGTTAGCATTACTTAAATTTGTATTAATTAGACAACAGAACTCGTTATACATAAATAAGAACTACCTGCAATACAATTAATGCACAAGCAATCTTGTGAGTGAAGGCAGAGGTTAAACATCAGCCCACAAATAATTAAGGTAACTTTAATTCATGAATTCCCGTATGTTTAGGAGCAATGTTTCATATTCGTGATGACTTGGGAACCGTTGTAGTTCTGTGTTAATACCTGCAGTTAATGAACCTTGTAATTTGAGTTAACAAAAGGCAGCAATTCAGACGAGCAGATAGTTTAAAGAAGAAGGCAGTTATTAGCACATTCTGATTCGAGTGTTCGCATTCTTCAGGTTGGGTCTTGACATGCTCGGTCAGCACTGGCATTCACAAAATATTTACATAATCAGAAAGTTAATAATTTACAAAGGGATCCAAGTCCACATAGTTCTACAATTCATCTTCATATATTTTCATTGGAAAGGAGGAGGTAGGGAACTGTTTTTCTTCTCTTCCTAGGAATGATTTGAGTACTTTTTTATGATTTCATGTAAGATCTACTGTGAGACTAGCTAAAATTTGCATAAATGATAACTATTTTTTCTCATACAGAGATTTACTCCCTGGCCTTTCACTCAAAGACCACACAGTAGCAATTACTGGTTGAAACCACGCTGCAGCGATGCAGGGGTGATTACGTCAAGAGCTCTTGGTCTTGAATTGTGGCGTCAACATCTCGTCCGTACCGAAATTTTTATTAGGGAACAATACTTACCCACAATATTTAACCAGTACAAGTTCAGGAAATAAATTTAGAACATAGCTATGTAAGGCATGTTGACTGGACATCTACGAACGTTTTCTTCGCATACCAAGTGAGGTCCTGTTGCTCAACGAGATCAGCAGCAACCGACCAACTTTTTCTGCCTTGTATGGCTTGAGGCAGCGAAGGATAACCTCTGCCGCTCCACATGTGATGTGCTTCGTCGCAAATCAAGCTCACTTTCAAAGTTAAGATCAAAATAAAAATATGGAGTAACCAGTTTGCTGTTGAATGAATAGAAGCAGATATGCCACAGGAATAGAACATCTGATCCAGCTTGGAACACCCCTGGAGAAGCAGATATGTAAAATAGATGTAATTCACAATGGTGTTCACTTGAGACGCACAAAACTTACCATTTATCTCCATAGCATGGTATTATCTAGTTTATGAGGTCTTCAATTCAGGATACAGCTATGTTCGGCTCATAATCAAATAAGATAAAATTAACTATTGAAATTTTCTAGCTCTGATCTAAGCTATATAAATAAATTATTAGGATCACCCACTACCACAAGTGAAAGAAGTTAACATAAACGTTGAAGAAATGCTTATTCTTTCATACGAGCGTGTACACGCAACAATTAAATTACAAGAGACACTTAACTCATGGTAGCAAATATTTCTACTGGTACTAATGTTGTGTAATTTCATACTGCATGATATATATATATATATATATATATATATATATATATATATATATATATATATATATATATATATATATATATATGTATATACACATATATATTCCCATAGAATACAAATAGAGGTATTTTAAGAAACTGAAATAAAATTCTATTTCAATTGAAAAGAAATAGAGGCATTTTAAGCAAGTGAAATAAAATTCTATTGCTGTAGTATAGAAATGGAGGTATTTTAAGAAAGAGCACAGCAGCATGGAGCTCAGACAGAGGGTTGACAGGGCAGCATTGCTCGACAGGAAGTTGCCGTAGAAAGCCTTCCTCCACCTCGACAGTGCCGTCAAATGCCGCACTGATACAAGCGTGTAGGTCACCTCAATCCTTCAGTCATGCTTTTGTATGAGTAAAAATTAATTTTGTTTGACAATTATATTATAATATTTGAGCCATCACTGGTTATGTAATAGATTTAATAGATTGCGACTGTTGGATTTAACACCCAGTATTGTTTCGATCACATCAGAAATTCATGAAAGTACAACATTAAATGTTTTACATGTCGTAGATTGCATGAATAGGATTTTCCTGTGGCCGTAATTACAGTACTCGGGAAGTGGTTCAGTCGTTAAATATTGACCTACACTAACCTGTCTTCGAGCCCTGCACTTTGCAGTACAGTACAACGGAGCCAAGCCTCTTTCTTAGGCAATAATACCTCAACTATTGAGTCAAGCACAAGCAGCCGCACCGTTTTTCAACTCCAAATAGACGATTTCCCTAAGTAAATGGAATGGCGATTCATCTGCTACTACCCACGATGTGTTGCATTTGCAACAACTACCTACGATAATTTGCATCTGCGACTACCCACGATGTGTTGCATCTGCAACTACTACCTACGATAACTTGCATCTGCGACTACCAGCGATGTTTTGCATCTGCAACTACCTACGATATTTGGCATCTGTGACTACCTACTATATTTTGCACCTAAGACTGCCTACGATATTTTGCACCTAAGACTACCTGTGATATTTTGCACCAGAGACTATCTACGATATTTTGCACCCAAGACTACCGCGATGTTTTGCATCTGCGAATACATATGCTATTTTGCACACACGACTACCCGATATATTTTGTTTCGTCTTGAAAAGCCCTGTCATGCCAGTGACACAGCACGGAACTTTCTCTGCACACATGTGGCACCTTGAATCGATCGCAACAGGTAAAGCCACCTGCTAACGGCAGGGTGTCGGAAAAGGACCAAAAAAAACTGCATCCTCTGTCGGAAACAGAGAAGTGCGCCAACGATTAAACGACTTGATCCTACCAACTTAAAAAATATCTTACACACTATCGTCGCAAGAAACCACATGTGGTAGAAGCATGACACAAGGAGTTAAAACTCTAACATGCAACACCCGAAGCCGCTATATAAAAGGAATATTTACTGAATCCCAAATAAAAATAATACAGTATTAACACGTTGACTCCGAAGTGGTACGTATGTGTACCACTGAGGTTAGGTTCTGTAATTTTTTCAGATCCTTCTAGTTACTATGCGTACAAAGTGAAGTTTCACACCAATCAGGCAATCGGAGTCAACGTGTTAAAGAGCTGAATCGTAACAGGTGAACTGAAAAAACAAAGTTACCTCCCATGCACTGCTGTTAGTGTAAAAGTACGAAAAATTACTAAACCCATACGCCAACTTTTAAAAATTTAGGATGGGTGCAAGCTTTGAAAGGCTGTGACTAGAACAACGAGCAAACAGGTGGAATATTAACGACCGAAAGTGAAGGCGACAGTAGGATATTTCCTAAGGTTCCAATTTTTAGATCTTTAAAGCCTGGCGTTTAGGAACACTTTAGAGTGAAGTTGCACCACAGAAAAACCAAAATGACGCAGAAGTTTGAAATGAGAACTAAGTTCGCTCGCACGCAGTGAAATGGCGCTGGATGACATAAAAAGGAATGCAGTCCATGATTTGAACCGTGGCGGAACTCTAGGATGATACGGAAGGTGACCCATAGTAAGAGGTCACTTCACATAAAAATAAAGTGCGTCCAACTGGCACGGCAAAGCCGTAGTTTCTCTGGACCAGGTGACAACGAAAGTAAGCTAACGACGCTTCCGACCAGATTACAAAGACTGTTAGTTTGACCTAAAGAACCTGTGAATAATGGGAGTCTGAAGGATGGATGACGGGAATCGGACGAGTGGATGACGGGAATCTGAATGTGGACGGCGGGAATCTGACGGGTGAATGTCGGGAATGAATGGTCCATTCTTGAATGCAGTGCTGCAAGGAAAGTTAACTGGAGCAATACGTGAGCATAACTTGTAATAAAATGAGAGCAGATAATATAGTCATTTGAATTTAAATATTATAGATGCACTTTTTGAAGATTCCAATGGGATACACTCATGCACCTCCTGATGATTCACGCACACGTTAAAGAACCCTAAGTTGCAGACTATTCCTGTAGTGCAAACTATGCCTATAGTGCAGTAGTGTAAACTATGCCTGTAGTGCAGTGGGTAAGAGCTCTGCTGAGCCAAAAACAGTTTTATGCTGACGGCAATTTGTTCATTTCCTGTAGTATACGATGTAAGGGAATTTTTGCGAACCAACTGGGAACTCCTGCTCTAAACAAACTATCCAAAACATGGTCATCTTATTTCAAAAGGCTAATGTCAGTGAACACTTCACACAACGCTTCAATTGTAAAATTATACTTCTAACATTCTTCCCCAGAAAGACAAACGAATGTCACTTTGCAGCGTTAATATTTACTAGTAAATACGCAAATCATTCATGCATGTACTGTCCTTCCGGCAGGTGAAGGGAAAAAGATATTCAGCGAGGAGAGAAAGATAATAAATACTACCAGGGCTCAGAAATACAAATGAAACACGAGGACAGTGTAATTCACCTCGAAAATGACGGGCATGTGATGACCTGCACCCTCGAGTGACCGCACCAGGGGTCGAGACGAGGAAGAACGGAGCAGTGAGAGTTCTCAGCGATGCCAGCACAAAGAATTTATTGTCAATCTAGGACGACGGAGACGGAGATGACGACAAATTGAAAGTGCGAGGCAATGTAATGTGTCAAATTAAGTGATCGAATTTGATTTGTTGCCACAATTATCAGAGTCCGTTAGTTCAGTTACAGTCATTAAATTCACGTACATTATAGCTAAAAAAACGTTTAACTCAATAAAATTAACTACGAGACATTACTTACACAGTTTCCTGTAATTTTTCAACATAATTAACATTTGAATTGACAATTAAGAAAATATGCATTCACTTCTGTGAAAAATACACAAAACTTTCGAAATGGGGGCCTTATGAACAATTTTGAGCATGAATTTTCCTAGACTTCAGAATTAAAATGACAAGAAAAGCGGTCGAGAATAAATTGAGGTCCAATAGCGGTGTGGAAACTACACGGATCGCTGCTCTGCGCCGGGGTCAGGAAAATAAAAAATAGCGGCAATAACCCTAGGGCACTTTCTCGGCTCTCTGAAGCGATACAATTATTACTAAGGCCAACTAACCAAGTCCGAACAAGAAGGTCAAAGAAAATGAATTTTACAAAAGTGAACTAGTGACCTGCACTGCGTGATTGTGCAGTCGAAGACATCGACAGAGTGCAAGAAATAGAGACCAGAGTTAGGGCGTGGTACGTTCGTTCTCAGAACATAGCAACAAAACATTATATGGAGGCGAGTCCTTGGGAGGGATTAATTGGAGTTCATTCCTTGGAGTCGAGTCCTTGGAAATGATTAATTGGAGATGATTAATTAGATCTCATTCATTGAATTTGAGTCCTTGGAAATGATTAATTGGAGGTGATAAATTGGAGTTCATTCATTGGAAGTGATCAATTGTAATTCATTCCTTAGAGGAGATTAAGTGCAGGTCATTCCTTGGAAGTGATTAATTGGAGATCATTCCTTCGCGATGATTAACAAGAGGTGGTTCCTTGAAGGGGATTCCTTGGAGGTAATTCCTTGGAGGTGATTCAATGGTGTTCATTCCTTTAAAGGATTGATTAGAGTTGATTCCTTCTAGGTAATCAATTGGACACATTTTCTTGGATGTGATTAATTAGTCAAGATTCATTGGAGATGATTTCATGCAAACAACTCTTTGTTGAGCTGAATTTCTCACAGCAGAGACAGGAGTATAACAAATACCGCGTCTGATGCGAGTGTTAATCACTATTTTCTGTTAATATTTGTTGTAATCTTACCTCACCACTCTGTAATGTAGTAAAATTTATTTCTGTACCTGCACCTATTTCTCAAGATGGAAACGAAATGTGATGGCTGTCTTGAATCAATTTAGAATGAATGTATAATACTGAACCTTGACACATGAGCTAAGAGTTCAAGGATGAATGGTATTGTATTATATTCGGGAAATAAAGAATCATAGTCATCCAGTAAATGAAGGATTCTAGTTTCCCATTCCCCAGCGACAACCCGACTAAACGATTCATTGAAAACGGGAAAAATAGGCAAGAATATACAGAAAATCTTTCCAATGCGAAGAAATGTGCTCCATAACCAATCAGTGTTGACTGGTAGTGGGCCTCAACGAACCATCAAAATGATAGAAAAAATCAAATTTCGTAGCACTTAAAATTGAGAAGGGAAAAATAAAGCAGGTGCTCTGGCATCGAGACGCTACAGATGCACCCAGATGTTCAATGAACTTTTTCGAGTCCCCAGTTCTTGGCGCATCAGTGATGGGATGAGTTCTTGACCTTACTGTCTCCTTACATAGACCTCACTCACAGCCCCGCATACCTCATGATCGTGTCGTTGTGGCTTGTCAGAACCTGTTTCATAGTTGGAGCGACCTAGAAAATGATAGCGAAAATTTTCCCAAATTAATATGGTAATGATTGCAAAACAAAGGTGAGGTTACCACTTGCGTGTTTCAAGAACAGCGTGCGTTGTGGTAGGATTATTAACTGTAGCCAACTGTAATATACGAGTGGTGCTGAAATCTACCCTAATATTATCAGTTTATCATTCCAAAATGGGTAGAGATGATGTCAGTCTCAGACACGCGTCCCTCAAGAACGCGCGTCGTGACTTGGGGATATTTGTGACTTGTGTGAAATTATACTGAAATTCCAACCAAAGTTGACACCGTAATATTTTTAAGAAGAGTAAAGAGGTGTAATATATGAAAACAAAAATTAAACGTCATAGTAACAGAAAGTCTACAGAAGTACCAAATAACCTACGGCATCACGCCCACCTTCCATAAGTTGTTGGGCAATGAAAAAACAAATAATACACAATTGTATAAAAACCCAACAGTTTGAAACTAGACTACTTACCAGAAGACGTATATTGTAGGCACTACCTTATCATATCTACATGCATGAAATTAATGGACAAAATAAGTATGAATAAAAATACAACTAAGCGATACCACCTTAATTTTGTTGCTGGGGCCAATACATATAATTCATGTTTAAATCATCAGCTCAGACTTCAAACGCATACTCATTTTCTAACATTGACAAGCTTACTCACTGACCGTAATGATAAGCTTACTCACTCACTGACTGTAATGATAGGCTTACTCACTCACTGACTGTAATGATAGGCTTACTCACTCACTAACTGTAATGATGGGCTTACTCACTCACTGACTGTAATGATGGGCTTACTCACTCACTGACTGTATTGATAGGCTTACTTACATACTGACCGTAAAGCTTAAATAATGGTCAGTAAATAACAATGCTTCAGAATGCACAGTCAAATGCAGACCAAAACTCGCAAAGTTTTCGAAGATAAATGAATTGCATCGCAGAAATTAAAAAGGAAACTTTTTTCTCTCCACCAATTGGTCTTACATTGAGGAAAATGCCCTAAAAATACCTGTAACTGTATTGCAATCAATGCTACATAATAAAAGCTATCTTATATCTATTTAAAAATGAATGATTCCTGTCCTCCTTACTGCTGAATTGGATAGGGGAAATTATTTTCAAACAAGCCATTACTAAGGAGCCGAAATCAAGTATTTATCTTAGACCAAGTATTGATTTCTCAAAGAAACAGGTATACATGTAATTTAACCATAGTATTGTGGTTGCAAAAGGCAGCAGATTACTATGAAATACGGTTTTTTCTTCGTTGTTAGCCTTCTTTCTCTTCAATATGGAAAATCCTGCGGAAAGGCGGCGTCGACTGGCAAATGAAAAAAAGAAATTCCTTGAATGACACGTGAATTTTTTCGGGTGGGAGTCTACTTGTAGAACAGAAACTTCCCATTGGTATCTACCACATCTACAAAATGACGCTTCTTTGGGAGAAGTGAAATGAAATTAGTACGATATCATTAAATTTTACTTACCAGGGAGCTCTCACTAGAAGCGTCGTTTCACCACCATATGTTCACCACTAGAAACACTATCTTTAATAAGGAAGCGGCCTACAGAACAGTATTGTGCTTCACTATTATCACTGTCAACTTAGCAGTCTCAAGTTCACATCTCACTAATTTTGTATTCACTTTGAACACTCAGAGCAAAACACGGATTTCGAATGTATGATTATGGTTACTGCACAAAGCATGAACACAAATTTTGGCACTAATGTAAATACAATCACACTTTCAACACCACGTTCTTAAAACTACGGTCTGAACTTGAAAACTTGATATACAAGTCTAAAGAAAAAAACGTTCTCTTCACATTCACTCTAGAGTACTAATTTTTGATCGTTCCGTAAGTTTCCTGAAACAAATTTAAAATTTAAATCCATTTCAAAACAAATCACATGGGGAAGCGTTGTGTCACATTAACTCATCTTATTTAAGAATCTCGCCGTATTCGGAAGACGAAATGACTAATAAAAAAATGCGTACAAGTTTGGCATGACAATTTGCAAATAAATAGGAATCACCTTGGTAAATATACTGCAGTCCAGAAAAACTAAGGTTGTGAAATTTTTTGTTTATTAAATCAATTTAGAACTGTTTCATACAAATTTAACCCAGAAGATCCTAAAAAAGGGCAAATACAACTAAACAGAAAGTTTCGTTAGACTTTTTTACATAAATTTTTAAAGTGCTCTCTTTGAAATTTTCGTCTTATTTTCTGAGGTTCTTGCAAGGAATGTTCGCTTCCGGTCGGACACACAGTCACTTGGAAACTAACACGGACACTCAGCCTCCTCTACGGCACCCAAATGAAGGAATTCT
>VCRD01004199.1:13474-25498 GCA_006783055.1 Trinorchestia longiramus
ACATTGGACTCACACAGGACCAGTCTGCAGAGTACAGACCACCAACACATTGGTCTCACACAGGACCAGTCTGCAGAGTACAGACCCCCAACACATTGGTCTCACACAGGACCAGTCTGCAGAGTACAGACCACCAACACATTTGACGTGAGTTTTCCAGCTCCTCAACGCTTTTCTTCAGGCAGGACGGGTAAAAGTTTAAGGTAACGGTCCCTTCAGTTCTCTGTGCGGCGGTCTGGCGATGTACAGGGTGCGGCAACATAACTTCCTTTTTTCAAAGCGCTTTGCTGTGAAAAAAGGAAGTTGTGTTGTCGCACCCTGTATAACCTCTAGTCGTAGAAGTTGTTATACAGGTTATGGTCGGTAGATTTCAAACTTAACAGTAAAATATTTTGTCGTGTGTCAAGGGCTCGGTACTCTGATTTAAAATCTGAGAGACCAGTGTTCAAGTTTTGGTTTTTACGCATTTTACTGAATAAAAACATGAGTGATCAATATTAAAGCTATGGTTTCCTTACATGTTGAAACTAGATAAACAACACAGATGCCCACTTTCAAATGAAAAATCTATTTATCAATTAGTTTGTCTTTGAAAACGTCTTACACTCACGTAATTCTTTGTTTGTAACGAAATTAAAAAGAATATATATGATCGAAATATTTCTTTAATAGAATCAATATTATTTCAGGTATTCATTTGAGGTGAAAAATTTTTCAACCAAAAAGAAATCTTTTCTTTGCTCAGTTTCCTAGTTAAAACAAGACCAACGTAGAAGCACTTTGATAGAAGGTAGACTGAGGAACCTTGTTTATTTTATACCAGAGAGCTCAGCAGACTGCGTACAATAATTATTCTCAAAATGAAGCTTAGATCGAAACTTTCAAGCTTGAATTTCTCGGTCGGAAACGTTGACACCAACTCAGGTCAAATTTAATAAATGAACTCTTGTCCAACACGCAAAACATCCTAAAGAACAGGACAGCGAAGGACGTGTTAGATACATGTTAAGTCTATAATATAGGCCTAGCATGCCATGTATATAAAATATGTATATTATGTATGCATATAACCCACTGCCATTCCTGAAGAAGTTCTATAATTTAGTCCTACGTTCTAGATGCTACGTTCAAAAGTTGGATCATATTACATAGTAGACGATTAAAGATGAGTGAAAGTTTGCGAAACATTTCGTGTAATCGAAAACTAACTTGGATCTTAAATGGTTTAACTGGACCCTTCTTCCTTTGTGACTCGCAGTGAAGTGGGGAGTGTTGAAGTATTTGGTGTTATACATATACTAGGGTACCCCAGGCGTATACATGATATATTTTCATGTGGATGATGTGGTAGTGTCCGTACACAAGATATATTTTTGCATGGGTGATGCAGTAGTGTCCGTATACACGATGCATTTTTTTATGATGCAATAATATTCGCACACATGAAACATTTTGGAATGATGTGACAGTGTCCGTATACATGATACTTTTTTGGTGATGAGAAACACTGCAGCATCTCTCAGTTAATCAAGTGTAAGATGAGTAACAAATTCTCCAGTTTTACAGAAAACTGTTCCTCATAGCAAACGTCTGTTCCTCATAGCAAGCGTCACTTTAAACAATACTTAATTGGCCAAACGTCGTTTATTTAGAGGTAGGTGAAGACGTTAGAGCAAATGCTTCCAGGAACCATAAAAGATGAACTAAAAATTTATATATTTACAAGCTTTGAAACAAATTCGAAACGATTTAACTTATGGAATGTCTGCGCTTTGTTCTTCCAATTAATTTTCATGCCTGTGCTCAACTTATAGTTATATTGGTATGCAGTTCCCAAGCGAGCTAATCAACTACAGAGAATTTCATGAGGGTGAACGTAACGATACGTGAGTAAAAATTATTTAACCAACTGACACTTGAGTAAAAACTACTTAACCGAATGGCACTTGAGTAAAGACTATTTAATCAAATGATACTTGAGTAAGAACTATTCAATCAAATGAAACTTTAGAAAAGACTTTCCTTAGAAACAATTTCATGAGCAAAATTTCCCTAACCAAATACCAATGAAGTGAAAACTCCACTAAATAAATACCACTGAAGTGAAGACTCCACTAAACAAATACCACTGAAGTGAAGACTCAACTAAATAAAAACCACTGAAGTGAAGACTACACTAAATAAATACCACTGAAGTGAAGACTCCACTAAACAAATACCACTGAAGTGAAGACTCCACTAAACAAATACCACTGAAGTGAAGACTCCACTAAATTAATACCACTGAAGTGAAGACTCCACTAAACAAATACCACTGAAGTGAAGACTCAACTAAATAAAACCCACTGAAGTGAAGACTACACTAAATAAAAACCACTGAAGTGAAGACTCCACTGAACAAATACAACTCAAGTGAAGACTCCACTAAACAAATACCACTGAAGTGAAGACTCCACTAAACAAATACCACTGAAGTGAAGACTCCACTAAATAAAAACCACTGAAGTGAAAACTCCACTGAACAAATACAACTCAAGTGAAGACTCCACTAAACAAATATCGCTCAAATTAAAACTTATTTACTCATGCATACCAACATTTCTGCAACAAATTAAATACATGTTTATGCAATGCAAACCCATAGATAAATAAATACATACAGAAATGTAATGTTTGGAGAATTAAAGGATTACGAAAGTTATTGAGGAAGCAAGCTGTTTCCCACCAAAAAAGGTTTTCCTCAGTATATTGGAAATACTGTCATAACCAACTGTTGTCTTTATTTTAAAGTTCATATTCTTCCTGTTGTCTGGAATACGAACACTTAAAGTCCTAAGTTAGAGATTAATCCGCAAGTTGTTATCTGGGTTATCTCAGAGGGCAGGGATTAATTGCTTTGGAAGTCACGCAGTCTTGATGGTGTAGCCCAGTGTCATAGGGAGTAGATGTGTACGAAAATACGTACATTAATTCATTCAGAAGAAATCTAGTACCATAGGAAGCAGCAACGTACAAAAATGCGTATGCTGAACGATATAAAATCATTTAAACCCTGGAAGAATAAGCAAAATACCTAATTAGACAGAATACAACAGAGCTGTATAGCGTGGAACAACAGCAGCGGAGAAGAAAGAACTCGTATTTGCGGACACTGTTGGAAATTAAACGGCTGGTGCGTCCAGAAAACGTGGGGCTGCAGATGTTCACCTCGAATTATAGTTTGGGAGCTTACGAACACAAATGCACGTCAAAAGTAACTCAACAAAACAAAGCGCCGATAATTGGATGAATATTCAAATAAACGGCCTCTGAACACAAGTTATTTGCAGGTGCTAGCTGTGACAACGGCCGAATGAAGCAGCAGAGTCGGCAGATGAAATGTTGTGTTTTTTAGCAAGGCATGGAAGTGAGGGGAAAGATGGAGGCTTGACTTTTGTGTATAGTAGATACCAAGTAGATGATCTACACTGGAATAGACTTTTCGAACACAAAAATGGACTCTTTGTACAATGAAATTTACTTTTTCAAAGTTGAAATGGACTTCTTGAATACTGGAATAGACTTTTTGAACACTGTGATATTTTGAGCACTGAAATTAACTTTTTGAACACTAAAAGTGGCATTTTGAACGCTGGAATTAATAATATTGATGTCAACTTTGAACAGTTTTACTATTTTTGAAGAGTGCATTTTAAAAGGAAGCGAATAGAATAACGATTAGCGAGGACAATACGCTTCATACAAACATGTATGAGATCAAACGAACGCATGAGACAGGGTGTATTACGCTCACGTTGACAGCCTACGTCATAACGTGGCCTTGGCGAGAGAACTGAGAAGCCTCTATTTTTTGTGATATGTAGGTCTTGCAATAGGTCTTACGAATTTCTGTTCAAGGAAAAAATATTCGACCATGTTATTTTATAACTTCTATCATCGTAGGACAAAAGATACCTCATGTTAATATTACAGAAATTCACATGTTATTTTAGGTCACGTGCAGTCTAAAATGACATATACATTACGTGTTGGTTAACTCAATGATGTAGATAATGATTACCAAATTGAGAATTGATCGATCAAGCAAAATTGACGCGCATGAACCTAGACCCAAACCTGCATTAAATTTTTAAATATTTATTCGCTATGCACGTATTTGCAGTTATTAACTTCATCAGGCATGACAGAAAGAAAAAATAATCTACATACGTTTAAGTTCAAAAATCGATGTTTACCGTAAAACAAATGAATTCTTGTTGAACAAGTACCGTTTAAGCTTTTTCAATGACCACATCATAAGCTCCTAAATGAATTGTACGCGTCCCACAGAACACAGACGAGTGGGCAACATGCAGGCAGTGAGAACACAATAGTGACGACGCTAGGAAAGATATGAACTAATCCCAGCCCGATCTCTGATGGTAATCAACCAATGACAATTGAGGGCACACGCGTTCCGTGAAAGCGGACAACCCACAAATAGGCTCGTTCTTACAAAAAACAAGAATACCATTCCATGTGCATTATTGTCCTTGAATTAGAGACTGAGAGACAGAGACTTTCCCCTAACTTCCTCCTTAGGGTATTTTGTAAAGACCTCGACCGTTTCATGGAATGAAGTTTGCATGCAAGCACAGCTTTCATCCCTTGTATGATACACCGTTTACCTCAATCGCAACTAGACAAAAAAAAATGCTGTCTATATTTTATACAATAAATTTTGATCGAGAAATCTGGCATGAATTGCAGTAGATATTCCAGTCTAATTACAGTGTTTTTATGCGAATTATTGAAGTTTCTGCATCGCACACTTCTTTGTTTTGTAAAACACACACACATCGGTTTTTTCGCAGCTAATCTTTGTTAGTGAAATAACATTATATTCCTACCCAGTATCTTAGTTGATAGAAGGAAAATATGACATTCCTACTTGGTGTCTTAGTTGACAGCAGAAATATAAGCTCCGAGTTTTCCCAACAGTTTACTGCATAATCTATGGATTAAAATTATATAATTTTACTAAATTTTAGAGAAATAAATACCAAAGAAACATAACATTTAGAGACTTTACAAAAATTATGGCCTAAGATCCTAATATTTACAAACACAATTATTGTCATAGATTCGTCATATTATGCAGAATTAACATGAACATCTCACAAAGTCTTGTCAGCGGGACATATAAATAGAATAAATAGAATAGAATAAAGCAATAGAAACGAGCCGTTTGGCCCATTCTTGGGTTGATCCTCAGGTCCCATATCAATATAATAAGAATGTCTTGAGAGAATTAATTAATTTTGTTCATCCCAAATCCATGCGTTTGCATCAATTGCCCCCGTATAATTTTCCCCATGTAAGTAAAGACTTGAAACAACATTCGAGATACTCATACTTACGTTCCATAAGCATATAATAGCGTTCTACATGCGCGTCTACTCGAGACAGAAGTATATTTCTTATCAAATACATTTAGGGACTCGACAATCAAACTGGAGACTGTCTTGAAAACTGTACGGGGATAATATTTGTTCTCAAGACTGTATGGAAACTAGATTTTGTCTTGAAGACTGTATAGAAACTATGCGAGCGTCTTGGATACTGTACGGAGACTATACGTGTGTCTTCAAGACTGTATGAAGACTACATGTGTCTTGAAAATTGTGTGGAGAATACATGTGTTTTGAAGACTCACATTTTTCAACAATTCGACGTGACTTTAGGAGCAAAATTGATTGAAAGTTCGGTATTTACATGAGTTGTTATTTTTAACCTCCGATGGCCTATAAAAAAAGTAAATATAAAAAATAATAACTTTATTACCAAAAGCACTGCAGGGTCTTACTTATTTCTTTATATAATCGCCTAAACTATTAAGGTATTTGTCACAGCGTGACAGAAGCTTCTCGGTGTCTTCTTCAAAGAAGTTAGCTCCGAGTGAGGAGAGTCATCTTGACGGGCGCAACAGGCCCGGACCCAACAGGGCACACAGAGTCCGGTACCCGAGGGTTTCATACGATGGCACGCACAACAGACCTTGAAGTGTCGGGAAATTTTTCAGAAAGTTCACTGATTGAAAACCTTCGTTTGATATTGACCACCTGATCAACATCCTGAAAGAGGCCTACCGTAGCGACAGACGCGCCCTTGTTGTGGACATCGGTTCCCTAAATTTTAAATTTTCTACACCATTCCCTCGCTTATAAAGTTATCATCTTGAACTTCCCTCGTTCTATGATGAATTTCAGCAGCACTACGCCCTTCTGCTCGCAGAATACGGATTACTTACTTACTTAGTCCTCTCCGGACCTCAGGTGGTCCATAGGGCAGCAATGAATCTCCGCCATTCAGTCCTTCCAGGTGCCATAGCTTCCACCTCTTCTATACTGAGACCATGTGCTCTCATGTCTCGCTGGATTGTCCTACGCCAGGTCTCTCTTGGTCTACCCACTCCTCTTCTACCATGAGGTGTCTAGGATAAAACCTGCTTAGGTAGCCTGGTCGCACCAATCCACAAGGCATGGTCATAATATCTCCATCTGCTCAATCTCAGCCTCTCCATAACGCTCTGCTGAATACGGATTACACTACGTAATTCCCGTTTGGCGGGAGCACCGATGGTGGCGCCCACGTTTAATTGTCCGTACCTTAGGCAATCGGACTGTATCGGTTTCGGCAATTATGTAAAAAAATAAGTAAGACTCTACAGTACTTTTGGTAATAAAATTATCATGTTACGTACATTTGCCTTTTTTATAGACCATCTGAAATTGCAAAAAGCCCTCGTATTAACATATTTAGGCAACTTTATACTCGTCACTGGTCCAGATTCCGCGATCTTGAGAAAACTATTTATAGCATTTCAAAAATCTGAAGGAACGAAGAGGTTTCGATGATCAACATAAATTGTCAACGATGGAAATATTCATTGAGAGTGTTCGAAATAAGTAGCAAGTACCCATGAAATTATTTAACAATAGTGTGTGAATGGTCATGTTTCTTCTCATTATTTAAAAAGAACGCGAAAGCGCGTACTGATGCGAAAAAATTCAGTGATCGTCTCTTTACTTCTCAAGTACTTTAGTAAAACTGTTTATGAATCATATCATGATAACTTAATTATTTATTCACTAGTAAACTATATACCCCTACGCATGTTAATACGTTCAAATCCGATCATAAAAGTGAACATCGAAAAAATAGATAACCCAAACTTCATATATCTACAGCGTTAAACGATGGACTGTATTTAAGATGCACTAGATAGTTCCTGTGGTAATTCCGCGGTTTAAAAGTGATAAAATTAAGGATTTTTCGATCCATAATTGCGTTATGTTTTTTCATTAATATTTTTTGTATCTAATCTACTGATAGCATGGCCGTGTAAAAGAAAGCTAATAACGGGGAAAATGGCACGTTGTATTGTAATCTGGCGCCTTTGGTATCCACAATACAATGCTTATAATACATGCATAACCGTTCTCATTTCAGTTCAATAAGTTTTCTTCAGTAATAGATAGGAAGTCATAGGACGGACACACACACAAATAGAGAGAGATGGAGATACACTGTGTATTATACATGTACATGATCTGAACGCACCTTTGAACGTGCAACTCATACATCATACTATGGCTATTTTTTGTACTTTTTAGTGTGTTTCAGAGTTTTAGTGTGTGTAGTCATTCACATTTCATTATCGGTAACTACGGACAATCGGCAATAATAAACCTAAAGTTCCCTATTTTATGGGTGTGTTTGAAAAATTACACACAGGACGTGTTTGTTTGATTCTACAATACAAAATCGTAGTGTTCAAAAAGTAACAATTCGAGTCTTGTAATTATGAACGAGCAAAACCGTTCAAAATGAAAGTAGTTTGCTGTATAAACCAGTAGTGAACGTAATAACGCATGTAAGTGTATAAAAAAGTATGAAAACAAGACGTCTCAGAAACAGTAACGTAACATTTAAATTTACTCGCAAGAAAGTAACCTGTGCAGTTTCTGAAAAGACCAGCGTACAAATTCGCTTACTAACAATGAACGATTAACAGCTTAGCATTTGTAACGGCAAGACTTAGTCCAATTATTCACAAAATTAGACGTTTATTAAGTATGTAAATGAGGATAGAGGTAAACTGTGCTACTGCACACTACGTGCAGATTAAGGAAAGGAAAGATTCGGGAATATTTACACATGAAACCCATGCAATACATATCAGCTACTTCAGAAAACCATATTTTTACGCAAGAGAAGTGTAAAATAGATAATTTTAGCGTGAAAATGAACAGGAAACCGTTGAACATTATGTTAACAAAACGAAAATTCAAGTATTGAACCACATATCGGGTCCATTGTGTTTGAGATACACAACAGGTTATACTCTTCATTAAGGCATCAACAATGAATTAATGAAGGTTGTAATGAAAATAGTTTATCCCCAGAATTATGCCTCAAAAGAAAGGACCTTATAATTTCCGCACGAAGTTTTATGGAATATCATCGAGGAAATGAGGAGTTCCTACCAGAAGTAGTCACAAATTTAGGCTTTGAAACGAAGTAAATGATGGAGGTTCGATAGTGTTCTAATTATCAGCCAACCATGGTTTTCTTGAACAAATTATACACTAAATAGAAGTTCTTCAAAATGTCATAATAGAAGGTTTAATAATCAGATACCACTCGCAAGGTCGTGAAGTTCAGTCTAATATAAGAATAACAAAAGCCCACTATGGTCACAAATAACTGGCTGTTGGAATACACTGATGCTCACGCCACACTGATGCTCACGCCACACTGATGCTCACGCCACACTGATGCTCACGCCACTCGTCGCTCATACGCACGGTTTTCACGCTGGCTTACTTCAAGAAGAAATACATGTATAAATGTATGATAAATATCAAGAAATAAAAATAAATACAATAAAAGATGTAGAAACAAAAAAATACAATAACGCAACGAGAAATAATATGAAATTCAATGAACCATCGAGAAATAAGAAACAATATAACACAAGAAAAAATAAATTCAATAAAAAACGAGAAATAATAAGAAATCCAATAAGAGTTCGAGAAATATAGGACTGCTGTACTGACTGGCCTCCATACTGATTTTCATGGTTGCTGTTAATGAACAGGAAACAAAACTCACACGCCATGTCACAGCGCGATTGCAATCCATCATCCAAGAGTTACTCGAGATTTCAAAATAAATAGATCTACTTTAACGTCATCAACCAACGATTATTTCTGGAAAATGTTGCATTTTGGGTTATCTTTTATGGATGTTAACACACAACTTTTTCTAGAGATTTCATACATAAACTGCATCATAATTTTGACAATTTTTATTATCGAAATGATGTTATGAAACTACCTTTTTCACGAGACGTGCATAGGCATCTAAATCATATGTATGTAAGTTAACTTGGCGAAAACGTACATGAACGTCTCCTCCCGGAGAAGAAGATAAACGTGCATAAACGTCCCCCCGGTTAAGGGGATAAACGTACATAAACGTCCCCTCAGTTAAGGGGATAAACGTACATAAACGTCCCCCGGATTAAGGGGATAAACGTACATAAACGTCCCCCGGATTAAGGGGGTGAACGTACATAAACGTCCCCCGGGTTAAGGGGGTGAACGTACATAAACGTCTCTCCCAGTTAAGCGGGTAAACGTACATAAACGTCCCCCGGGCTAAGGGGTTGAACGTACATAAACGTCCCCCGGGTTAAGGGGGTAAACGTACACAAACGTCCCCCGGATTACGGGGGTAAACGTACACAAACGTCCCCCGCTCAAGGGGGTAAAGATTCTTGAGTTACCAGTGATGCTCGGCAACGTGAATAGACCTCGCCCCCTACACGTTTTACCCCAGCACTGCTCGGCCACGCGACTTCCAGAATACAGGAAGAAACGTGCGGCATCGAAGATGATTCATATGCTTGAGAAAATACCGATGTTTTCTGAGCATTTCTGAACTGAACCCTGGGATCGCATTTTTCACAATTTCTTCGCTCACATACATTCCAAGGTGAGCAAAAGTTGTATAGGTAGTTTCGAGAACTAAGTGGCGTACGAATTTTCACATTTTTACATCCTATTGGCTGAAAAGATTTAAACTAAATTATTTTGAACAGCTTATAACTTTTATTACAAACAATCACGCGCTACTAAGTTTTCATCACAACTCAGATGCTTCATGTATGCGAACATTTGCGTTGTATGTCCATACTTACTTATGAATAGATCAACATTCGTGGATTAATGAAAATAAATTACCTCTCATTTTCATGGATATGCCAGGATTGCTGCACTTTCTGTGGAGTTGCACGTCAGTACGCAAAGTAAATAAAAAAGTAAGTCACAGAAGTTGACATATTCCTCATCAGTTGAGGAGTTACTCCTCCTTAGATAACGGAAAAAAACTGGCATTTCAAAATTAAGAAATTTATTTTTAATGTCTAGAATACCACACTTCTTAAAGGCAAATAAACTGAAGCTAAACCAATTTCAACGACTCTTACCTTTTATGGAGTTACATTTTTTTTCGTTGACGGACTGGATTCTGGACGTAGGAGTAGGTGTGGAGCTGGTGGGTGTTGTGGTGTCCGCCATGTCCCGGTCACGGTCCCTGTCTTCGTTAATGCCCGCTAAAATTTCGTTTAAAAGATCTCTGTCTGCCTTACGTTCGAGGAGACCCATTTTTGAGCCTGATATACTGGGGATGCTTTGTAGGGAGGACATGTTCGAGGCACTTCGGTCAGACGATATTTCATCCAATGTAAAGTCTTCGCATGATTCTAAAAAAGATCTATTGGTTTCAAATGCTGCAGAACAGTCGCGATTATTGTTAGAGGAATGAGGTTGTTGCTGAAGATGCGGAGATCTTTCTGGTTGGTTTTGATTGGTGCTCGCGCAGCTAAGAGGGGGCGACGTGAGGTTAGGAATGCTGCTAATATTAAGTAGGGTACTGCCGTTATTCGATGAGGGGTTGCCTCCTGGGAAGCCTAAAATGTTAGGGGTTGTGGTAGACAGTTGGGATTCTTGCTGCTGTTTGAACTGTGAAGGGTTGGACGGGCTGAGATGGGTGATGCCCATCATGTCATCCTCTCTGGTATTGGATGAGTCACCCATGTTATTACTGCCATCCTGTAGGCTGTTTTGCAGCAGACCCCCTACTCTCAACAGTCCAGAAGAGTCCAAGTCTAGGGTAGAGTCGTCCATATTGCAGAATATATTGATGGTGTGGAATTATTTCGACTGTACAGTTAATACTACACTGTACACGTGAGGAAAAGAGTCAAGCAAGCGCAATCAGATATGACGCCTTTGTATAACTTGAAGATATTTTCAAAAATTCCAGAGGATGACTGTGAAGAAACAACGCCTTTGAATAGAGAATATTTTTAAGAACTAGCAAGTAAGAAAAAGGAGGATTTAACTTCGGGCAGAGAATGCGTCTTAGAAACTTGCAGCTAAAAAGCTAAGTTGTGCTCAAGAATTATATTGCTCAAAAACACAGAAACGAGTTCAAAAGATACCTCACATACAGAGGAGGTCGTTGGTGCCACACACTTATTGCATACCACTGCACAGTATACACAGCACCACAGCTGGTGCAGACAGGTCTTAACACAGCACCACAGCTGGTGCAGGCAGGTCTTAACACAGCACCACAGCTGGTGCAGGCAGGTCTTAACACAGCACCACAGCTGGTGCAGGCAGGTCTTAACACAGCACCACAGCTGGTTAACTACACGGATGTAGAGGAAGGATTACGATGCAAACTTCAAGTGATCATTGAGTAGGGAATTTCAACGCGTCTTTCAGTCAAAAGTTGAACAGATTTTCCCCAAATGCGAACATGGGCAGGGTGTGGATATAAACAAGGTGTGAACCACTATTTTAACCTCAGGGTTTATTTCCGATGTGGACAAAATAAAACCTGAGGTAAGGGAATCGGACGGTTGTGCGAGGGGGTTATAACAAACGTTGTTTTACACCGGTCACGTCT
>VCRD01004199.1:25738-38384 GCA_006783055.1 Trinorchestia longiramus
ATGAATATTCACAGTTCAGAAGTGCTACAAGTTCATAAATATAAGAATATTAGATTTTAAGTTATATAGATCAATGTATGTTTTTTTATTGAAGCATACCATAAACCTGACTTTTGCCTCAATTTAACACTGACGACACAATTTTGTATTCCGAAATGTTTACAATTGGAAATCTTCCTTCCTACGTCAGTTCTTTTTTTCACGTCAACCCTAAGGATTAATTTATTTCTTGACCGCGCAAATTTTCACTTATATATAAATGTAATTTCACGCAACTTTCGAACGAAACATATAGAATATCAGGAGTAAAATAAGTTATTTTTTGTACTTCAAGAACAACAAGGCGTACTAAAAAATAATGTACTCGCTGTTTCTTTGTTCACTACTAGGGGGAGGCTAGACAGAGAGAGAACATCAACTGCTGCTTCATGACACTTACTTCTTCCAATTTAATGTTTTCTTTGCATTGACTCATTAGACTTGTACCTAAGTCAAAAAAAACACCAAAATCAAAACAAAATGTACGAGTTATAGGCAGTGAAAGAGTGAGCACATTTTATAGGACATCCAGTGTATAGGTGAAGAAGAAAAATATTACAGTAAAAGAAGCTTCCTTACAGGACGAGGTACAGCTTAGCAAGTTAGTAAGTGGAAGTAAGTGGAAACAGCAGTAAGTGGAAACAACAGTAAGTGGAAACAGCAGTAAGTGGAATCAACAGTAAATAAAAACAACAGTAAATAGAAACAGCAGTAAGTGGAAACAGCAGTAAGTGGAAACAACAGTAAATAGAAACAGCAGTAAGTGGAAACAACAGTAAGTGGAAACAGTACCGATGCCTGTTTTTTCATCAAGCTTGAGTCGATCCTCATGATAATTTTTACATAACATACGGAATTACAGACGTGTTACTTGAGCACCGGCTATTTTTTCCTCAAAAAACAAGTAGGAAGATGTCAAGGTTTCATGCTTAAGTACGAGATTAGATTAACTGCAATCACCGTACAAATAAAAGGTGCATTAATCTCTGGACCAATTAATTTACTAAAGGCGATCACCTTTTAGTACTAGACCCTTATAGGTAAACGGTATCAAGAAGAGATAATTTCTTCTAAAACTCAAATATTTTCAAACTGTGGCACTGGAGACCAAGAAACACTTATAACAACACTGATGAACGAGCGTTCCACGAAACTCAGCAACGCTTAGCAAAACGAATATAGTGATTAAATTACGTAAAAATTATAACTCTAAGGTAACTTTAAACAATCCATTTAAGTAGTCTCTAATGATAGTAAATTATTACAGTGAATTTATTCCATCGCTTTCCTCGCTTGAACAGACTATTTTTACGTTATTTAAAACTCACATAAAGTGAACGATCTCAACTCTAATTAAAAGTTACTCAATTTCATCTAGCACACAACTCGAGAGAAACTGTCAACCACGTAATGTTCTTACATTGTCAAGTACATTGGACTGAACGCAGCTGTGTACAGCTCGTAAACTGGACGAACGTTATCGACTTCGACCGACTTCCTTTTTTTCTAAATTTATGAGATTGGAACGCTCCACACTGAAAGAAAAACTGAAAATTTATTTATAATCGACCGAGATGACATCTGGAATATGCATGGAAAACAGCTGGCGAAATATTGGTGTTAAGCAAGCTGAGGTGTTCAGCTAGCCAGCAGAACATGAATTTCAGAGCACGCGTGATAGACGTGGACCGCAGCTTTGTACAAGCGTACAAAGGAACAAAAGAGCGTACGCAACTTTATGTAGCAACGTACGCTTACCCTCCCGCTACAGTTCAGCTGTAAATGAGCAGAGAAAGCTTTTGTTTTGTCATATGCCCATGATAAGGAAAACTTCCTTGTGTTTCAAAGGCTGCTTGAGATCCTTTATGAAACATGGACCATCGCGTGTCTATAAATACGATATTTATTCAAGGCTTGAAGTGGGCAATTGTGACGCCGGTCTAAGAACATGAACTTGAGAACGTAAGTGTTCATGCTGTTGGAACAGCAGTTACGCAAAGATCACAGTAGTATAATGTATAAGTTACCCTAGAAAACCCGAATTCAATATCCCTACCTCCTCGGGCCAATGTACATATGATTGTGATTGCGTCAGATTTCGTGAAGAAGGGTCAAATCTTTTCCTATTACGTTATTAAAGCTCTATGCTGACTAGAAAGAGCTGGTGGCAGCATAGGTTTACTTTCTCTATTCCATGTATCATGGTGTAGTCCAACTACCTCAATCTCACGCTAAAACCCGGGTTTGTGGGGTAACAGTAAATTTTCAACAAACAACAAGCCGAAAACTGCCAAAATAACAAATTTTCTACACCGACAATGCATTGCACAATTTAAAAATTAACAGGTTTAGGAACACTGCGAGCAGTCTCTTGAAGCAAATTACGTAGACTTCAGAGAAAATCAAAAGAATTACATTCAATACACTTGATGTAAAATCTGAATTCTCACTTTGCAGCCAGTCAGTGACAAGGTACATTTCGTTGGAAGGGCTCAATCCGCAACGAATTGCAATTCTGCTTCGAAACCACTGCCTTGAACTAACGGGTTCTTAGTCTTTAATCTCATTAATTTTATGACAACAGACAAAGACATTCTTGACTTTAGGAAGAAGTATTTCAAGGTGGTTAGGACGATAAGGATGACGAAGTACAGACCGCTATTCAATTCCGGTTTCGTATTGAATAATTCGGAGGCATCGCGCACATACCGTACAGAGGCCAAACCAAAGAACATCGCTTGTCCTGGTCCGGTGACCGTGCGTAATTTGGATTGGTTGCCCTACCGACGTCTCGGCAGACAAGCAGCCAATAGGAGCCCCCGTCAAATCCAAGGTGGTTGCTCGCAACATTTTTACATTTTCGTACCGCAGAAATGTTCCTAAAAATGAACGGTCAACGGTCAAAGCAAATTTCGTACTAGCAGAAATGTTGAAATGAACGGTTGAAGTAACTCAGAAATTGAGAGATAGTTACAATCATGCCGCAACAAAGCCAATTCACTAACTGAACTATCGATGTCAGTACTTCAATATAAATCATTTATTTTACTAAAAATTTATATAACTCGTAACACGTTTTCGAAGTTTCGCAAAATAAATTGGTCAATGCTAAAATAATTATTTTTATTTTTGTTGGATTTCCTCGCAACTTTCCTTTCCTCTCTTCTCGACCGCTGGTGCAAGATAGCATTCAAATTACGCTTATATAAATTAATTATTTGGTAGCAAGAATTCAACAGCCCGAATTTTTACAAAGAATTCATTCGTTTACAATTATTGATTGACCTTACAGGTGAATGTACGTCTTTACTCAACAGGAAGAACAAACAAATAATTTACGATGATTAACCAAAAAAATTAGAGTATTTGTAAAAAAGCTGTATGGTAATAAATTTAAAATGAAAGTAAATTAAATTCAGTTCATAAACAAATGCTGAAACAATTGAACAATTGATACAATCTCACAACTGTATATAAATGAACAGTTTGCGTTCTAATCCAGAGTCATTACTACTCGTTCTCCATATACAAACATTAAAATAAGATTTTCAGAAATAAAAATCAATTTCCAACTGTCAATATTGAAAAAAATTCATACCACGAAAATAACAAAACTAAAATTCTAGTCGTAAAAATTTACTACTAGTGAAACGGGTTCAAAATATGATTAACAATTTGTCAGAAGTAACATGCGTACTATTCGTAAAACCAAAATATTTTATCTGCTTAGAATACTGAGCTACTAGAATGCGTGAAGCTATTGACAAAAATTCCATTAAAAATATCTAAAAATAAAAATATAACACCGAAAATTATACAATATACGTCAATATTTTTCCAAACAAAGTTAATAGAACATAAAATCAGAATTCTAAGATACACTCCATACAATATCGCTCTAATGTTGCATTAAAGCTTTATTATTCACCCACGTATATCAGACTAAACTAAAAACTCCGAAAATTCCCAGCGCGCCAAACCGATCACATAACCTGCGCTTTATAACATCAATATTGTAGTTTTCGTCATCACTGTGATGACACTGGTTATGAGGTCATGTTATATTCCCGATTATATTTCCAAAGTGACTTCATTCGTCGCTTTATGATGTAAGAAACAACTTTCCATTGCCTTTCTTTCTCGTGAACGTCATTCATTTTTCACCCGAACTCCGTGTCAACGCTCCAAGTTACGCACCACCCGCAATCTGTCACAGATTTTAGTGTTTTTATAGCTCCAAATGTTGATTTATAGTCCTACTATTCATTGAACAGTCATAGTCATTACATGGTTCACCTGCTCTACTATACGCATGTATAAGGTGAGTCTTTTTGGGAACCTAAACATGGTCCTAGTGAAAGAGATACTCTCATTCAAGTTAAGCTTAACGTTCAATTTAACTGAATGACTGTTCCTCGAAGCTATTGTATAATTAAAGTAAGTAAAACGTCTTCGAGAGTAGTGCTTTATCCTTCTACCAAAGTACACTAAAATGTGCTTCTGAGCGTTGCATAGCCATCAACGTTACATCTCTACCCTCTAACAAGTATTTCGATAAGCCCGTCATTAACATACGCTCGTATGTTTGCTAGTGACCGTCCTTAACCCCACTCATTTCAAAAGCTCGCGACACCCGGCCCAGTATTTTTCAACTCCCACACAATGGTAACCATCTCATGCATAAATTTGCATGAACTCTGGTTTCTGCATCACAAGATGCAATTTGCTAAGTCTCCCATTCTTCAGAAATCTCTAAAATGTGAACAAAACTCATACGAACAAGAAAAAATTCAAGGCATCCCTCTGTTTTGTCGTGTTTTTCGATTTTAACCTCCTACCTCACCTACCATCTCGAACCTGAGGAGATGGTCTACCTCGTAGCTTGGTAACAGCTTCCCGTGCTCCATGTCCCAGTAGGTCAAGTGTTCGCTAGAAATTTATCAAGGACACCTGCCAATCGTACAGTTGTGACCAGTCAAGTTCTGCCACCAATCGATTTCTAGTGCTCCAAGCGTAACATCTATCGGCACCGCTCGCTTCTAAGTTCAGTACAAAATCATCCAAAATAATTTGTACAAATTGTGAGATTTTATCCTCATTTTACGTAAATTTAAGAGTCCAGTTTGTTTAAGGACTTGAATAATGAATATTTTAATTTGACACTTGACCGTTACTTACTCTAAAATCCCATTCATTTCTCCAATAAAATTACTGCTAATAAGTTTTGGAATAGAGGCGCTTTCAGATACTGGCTCTTGATTCTTCATTGCGAAGTACTAGCAGTCTTTAAAAATATTTGACCTCGATGAATTGCACGACCCATATAACAGTAACTATAAACAACTTATAAGAGAATAACATCTCTCTAAAATTTACTAGAGTACAATAACTTTAACTAGGATACTGACATTCGGTGTTATGGGGAATTCGGTTTGATATGTTCACGAAAGATTAGATATTTCATAGTTGCATCACTTATTAGCACTGATCCTCGAGAACATCACTGTAGTCCTGACGCAAATACAGGTTTGTTGTTTAAGGTTCCTGCCTTCTTCATTGCTATGGCGACATCCACCAGCGAAGAGAACGACACGAACAACTTCTTTGGGTGCACGCCTTCGTTAATCCAGACGACGACCTCTTCGATTGCAGAGTTGGCAAGCTGATCATTGTTATGTAAGTTCACTGTGCGTAGAGTACGAGATGAACAAGCGCATGCAGTTAGAAACCTCATAACTGTATTTGCGAAGGCGACTCTCACGCAAGGAACGGCACGGGAACGCTATCCAGCGGAACGAACAGCACGATTCTTTAGGCCTTCCCCGACAGAGCTTTTTTTGAGATCTTGGTAGAGAGACACGGCGCGTGGCCTAACCTCGAACACATTCAAAAGCCCACTGCTTGTAGTCTACTCGGGTCTACTCAGGTAAGTAGATTGGCAGTCGTCTACCGCGTATACCAACCGCAGCAGCAATCGGCGGAGCCTGCGGTCGTCTCGAAGCGAGACAAGAAGGGCGTGTGGTGGGAGGTTTTTATTGTAGTTATTAGAGGAAATTTTTACAGGCTCACCTCCAAGATCTTGTTCTTTGTCTCCACAGACTCGACCTAAACTCCATCCTCAGTGACATGACCATCGATAACGGAAGACAAATCCATTTACGCCTTCTGCTTCGTATTAGTACTACATACATCATCTATGAAAAATTTTACTATTTACCTGAGGCTATACATCCAAACTCAACCTAATCATATTACAGAGTACAGGAGCAAATTAGCAGCACATAGGTGAACACAACAAACTGTTTTACTGGGTCATCATGACACCCATTGTAGTAATGTGATACAAAAGTCAACCCCAACCTCAACTTATTACCTTCACCCAGTTTTATCTGAAAGGAAACTAGCACGCGGTGAAATAGATTATATTCGTTTTGAGATCCGAGGAAAGCGGTGAAATAAGTTACATTCATAGTGAGAACTTTGAAAAACAGCGAAATATATGACTTTCATAGTGTAAACCTTGGAAAGCAACAAAATCGGCTACATTCATTGTGGGAGCCCTGGAAAACAGTGAAATGGGTGCTGTCATCGCGAGAACCGCCTGAGTTCGCCTTTGAAATCGCCGCCCCTCTCAAGGTCAAATCCTGAAAGTGGGCGGAGTTTGCTCTTGAATGAAGAAATTTAGCTTCTATAACAGTACATGGCAGATTATACGTGGTGAAGCAACATTTTTTCCATTTGTTAAACTTCACGTGTAGAATACTTGATTCTTCTTGATTTTTCCAAATAAATGACACAACTTCATGCAAATGAAGCCCTCAACTTCAGGCGCGCTCATTAGAGCTGTACGTAGTTGAAGTTAGCAATAAAAAAGCTTCATATAATGGATATTATTTTCTCTTTTTTTGTCGACAGAGAGACTCGACGCGGGGGCAGGATAAACTAAATTAAGGTATTTTCCCTCTACGCTGGAAGAGAACCGTCCACATACGAGAACATTTTCTTAGCCCTTTCGCTGCCATTGTCTTGTGGTCACGCAAGACTAACTCATATTAATTAACTACCTTGCTTTCCATGGGTAAATCGTTATGCCGACGCGAGTGATCGAACCGAGCAGTATGCCAGTGTTAGAATAGAATAGGGCAATAGGAACGAGCCGTTTGGCCCATTCTTGGTTCAATACCAAAGTCCCATGCCGAGATCCGAGGAAAGCGTTTGGGACGCTGCCTGTTTATCATCCAGGTCACAAAGAAGACAATCTTAGACGGATTATGGTACGCTTTACTGCTGGATCTCAACGTGATACATGCATAACTGTAACCCTTGAATGAACAATCAATGTCATCCTTGCAAGAGTCAAAAATTTTAACCTACAACGAGTCAGAAATATTCCCCTCGAATGATACCTAAATATTACCCATAAGTGAAACGTAAGTATTACCCTTATTTGAGACGAGAATATTTTTTTTTGCATGAGCCATGAATATTTTTCTTGAATTAGACATAAATATCACCCTACAACGAGAAGAAAATATCACTGTACAATGAGATATAAATATTACCTTAGAATGAGAGGAACGCGTGCATTTTGTGCACAACGATCACATTGAACATATGCGTAACAATAACATTGAGCACATGCTCAACAATAAGATTGAGCGCATGCACAACGATCACATTGAGCACACACACAAGAGACGACAAAGAGCAGCATGTCATGGAAGCCAGAACTGACCAACACGATCCTGTGCTCGCGTTAAATTCACGCCTACGCGTCTGCCTGAAGCACGTGTGCGCCTCAACATTTCCTTGCTATTTCCAACTGGACACCGAGCGTAGCCTTGCTACTGAACCCATCCTCTGTATAAAACTGTTCTCAACTTCCGCTCCCATCTCACCGCTATTTGAGCATCCGAATACGCCTTGTTGCAGCACGTTATTCATTGACACTTATTTGATTAAGTCAATATATGGGTTCCGAAGACGTCGATGCTCTAAAACCTCCATGGATTCCAAAGCTGTCGGTGTAATACAGATACTTGGTTCCATACGTAAACCGACGACCTATGCAGACTACATTTAGATGCAAATACATATAAGGCATAGATTATACCAGCGATTTCTTACTAATATAACGGGAGAAATTATTTAGGCTAGCATTGAATAGAATAGAATGAGGCTATAGGAACGAAGCTTCTGGCCCATTCTTGGATCGGATAATTACTTCGATAATTATTCGGTTGTTTTACCCAAGTCCCATGCCGTATTTCTAGCCGCGTCAACCATGTCGGCAGCGGGATTAGAACCCGGGTCTTTCCGCTCGCAAGCAGATTCGCTCACCAGTCGACCAAGCTGGTGATGCCCAGTACAACAACAGTTTTATAATGATAACGAGTTAACACATCCTAAGAAGTGAGACTACAAAAATTATAAGAGGAAAGGTCATCAGATGTCAACTTACCACAAAATTCACAAAGCTCAAGTTTCAATGGATATAAATACGAAGACTAGACTAGGATATAAATGCTGAGATATAAATACTAAGGCATAAATGTCGGGATATAAATGTTAAGATATAAATGTGGAGATATAAATGCTAACCATCATAGCAATGCACAAAACAAGTAGCAGATAGATAGGATGCGGAGCCACAGAAATGAACTTTTTACCATATACAGCACATTGTGCACACTGTGTACCTGTACTGTATACAGCACACAGTACACATCGTGTACCTGTACCATATGTGTACAGCATTGTGCACCATTTACAGCTCACTGTACTCATTGTCAACGTGTACCATATACATGCAGCTCATTGTACACATTGTGTACCTGTGTCATACACATACAGCACACTGTACACATTGTGTACCTGTACTATATACATACAGCACACTGTACACATTGTGTACCTGTGTCATACACATACAGCACACTGTACACATTGGACACACTACAGTCGTCCAACACACAGTGGTTCAAAGAGCAGAGAAATACGATTTTCTAATAAACGTTGCTGATCAAGGTGGGTGCATCGCATACTTGGATGCAGTTACCCACTCCCCACAGCTAGGGAGGGGCAGGAGGGTTGGGGGGCTAAGACACGTGTCCGGACTCCCCCTCCTCCTCCTCCTCCTCCTCCAAAGTGTCCCCCACTCCCCCTGTCTTGCACACGCTCGCGCCGCTCATCAGCTGCGTCGCCAGAACGTGCGCGGTCTCCAAGAAAATTCCAGAGCAAACCAACGCAATGGGACAAATTTTGCGTACTTTTTTGGAATTTGCAGCGAAAAAGAGCCGACATATCGGATGGTGATGATATTTTTGTGTCACAGTGAAGTTTTGTACGTCTTATCTTACTTAGAAGTAGTGATAAATTGACACAGGTGGCAAATTTGCTAAAAGAATTAATCTAAAATTATTCATATAAACCTATTGAGCCAATATCTGTGTCTCGACCGCTTTGTGAAATTGGGCATAGATGGTAAAAATGTGATAACTACCACTGGAATACTCTACAAAAATCATTTCGATAACACTAGTAGTAAGATACAGACAATAAAAAATGTATACGGAAGTATGTGTGTATGTATAGTGTTTAAAACTTTGCTTTGTCAATAATAATGTAGGATATCAGTGAACTAATGACAAAAATGTTGTTTTTAATACTCGAGTATAATTCTAGCAGTAATAATTGAGTTCTGTATTCTAATAATGGTGAAATAATTGAGTCCTGTATCCTTATAACTTAGGTCTGTATTTTGATAATGGAGAAATAATTGAGTCCTGTATCCTTATAACTTAGGTCTGTATTTTGAAACTGGAGATAATTGAGTTTTGCATTCACACAACGGAGTGATAATTATAGAGTAACATGAAAGTAACACCCCTTAGCATAAGAAATAAAAGTTAACTTATTACAATATCAAGTAATTTAACTAAGTCTCTGGGGCTGGACTAGAGTAAAGGTTTTGTCTATGACCTCAATCTAATTCTCAGGATGACAATTACTGGGGCGTAACAGTTTATTAATTGGGTGACAAAATATTTCCGCTATGCCCAATTGAATGCGTTGAAAATTATCGTTTTATTCCCGAGTGGATGTGAGAATGAACTGATAGCTGCCTAATAGTTACAATAGGTAGTGTCACTTATCTCTCTAAAATTACAGAAAGCTCAGAATATGAAAAATTTCCTGGTACATCCTTATAAAAGTTTATGCCCATTTCTAGATGAATTGAGAACTCAACAAAAGAAAATCGTGAATTTCACCAGTACGGACGCATTTTTCGTATTTTCTCTTTAAATGGAATAACTTGGTACTATTCTTAACATATTTACACGACAAGGTGATTTATTCACGTACATCTATCTTCATACAGTATGAACTACATGAACTACAACTAAGTATGATACAAACCCCAGGTTTATACGTATGTTTGGCAAAGCCTAATATATAAACTAACCTTCATTCATAATTTAAATAGAAAACAGGATATTACCGCAACTTGCATGTACAGGAAATGAGCTGAATAAAAGCTAGACTTCAGGACGCGTGTCACAGAACACATAACTGACACTAACCACGAATTCTTCTCAAGAAATTCCTCTTTACCGTTAACAATTGTGTAATAAAACCACTTCAATTCCTGCTTCACACTGTCATCACCACTTCCGGCACACAGGGCACACAACTATGGCACAAGGCACGCCTGCCTTCGCTTCACAGCGCGCCCGAAGAAACCAAAAAATGCGATCAAAATTAACAGCTTGGTTACCCACACACAGGGTGCAGTCTCTGGAGCTTCTGGAGGATTGTGTGTTTTTTGATTGTGGAGCTCTATCGACTAACTGGAATTTGGATTAAGAGGAATTAGTATTTCTCGACTAAGTGAAATTAGAAGGTTTTTGAGTGTCTGATGTTTGACTACATTGGTATACAGTTTGTCGATTTTTAAAAACTTCGTGATGTGAACAAACGATGAATGACTAGTTCAGGAACTGGTCTCAGACTATGATGATTACTAAATTTTTCAAGCATTAAGCTTTTGGGACTCATGAAATTGCTTCGTAAAATTATGCGTGCATAACATTTTCGTGATTATAAGAAATTCCACACCGGAGTTTTGAATCGAAGACATATGAAAATATCTAATTCCGTCTTAAATAACATGTAAGTGAATTTTTTGCCAAATGTACGACAATATTACTACAGAATTATCAGTTAAAAAACTGACGGAATTATAAATTCTGTTTGTGAATAACTAGTAACATTGCGTTACGATGCTGAAACGGTGGAGGCCTGATTGAAAAATTTTAAGCAGCTTTGCTTGATAGGTCGTTCGAGACACGCAAAAAATATCCCACAGAAAGTATAATGAATATAATTTTAACATACATGGAGAAACTGGAAAACGTACGAGTATGAAAAACTCGCAAAATCATCTATTTCAGCACAAAGAAATACGATAAAGATTTTTGGTATAAAAATTTCGTAACTTTGATGACTTTTAAAACTTGAAAACTTTCATATCGATGATGTAAAAAAGACGTACTTTGATCCGAAATCTTTTTAATCAAAAGCCTATCAAACTGCGTGAAGCAAAACTATGTACAGGCGCGTTTGAAATTACGTTAAGATGACGTAAGAGACTGCAGGAGACGCACGGGGTGCGTCTACGAAGCGTCGCTTTCTTTCCAGCATTGCGCGAGCGATGCCGCAGCGGTCAGTGAACTGTGACGTCACACGGGTAGACCGCAGCACCGAGGTTGCCGTCTTTCCCCGGTAAATGTGTTAATTGAAGAGTACACTTGCAAGATATTGAATTCCTACCTCATGCTCATGGTAAAGAGTGATCGGGGTTTTACGACAACATACAAATTAGAAGTGATCTCTGATTTTTCATTCACTCCTTGTATGTGTCGAATAAACAAAATGACTTTTGCTTGAGTAAGTAGATGCAAAAAACTCGGTATTCTAAATCATAGATTAGTCAAGAAAATACCTGTGAATATCTGGTGAATTTGTGACCTTTCAAACGCTAATATCAGGTGAATTACCAATAAATGAGTCAATAAAATGTTCATGCTTCAAAGAAGATCGAATGAAAAAATAACCCTGTCCTATTCTTAAGAAAAAATAAGATTCCTGACACAAGCTCGAGATGTTTGATTACAGCAGCTTTCGTAGCTTAAAATTCAAAGGAAAATGAGTGAAATTTGAAGCAGACGTGATCATGGCAACACTTACGAAGCTGGGTACAAAAAAACAGAAAGAAAGAAAAAAACTTTGGGAATTTGACCATTTAGACTAGAAATTGTCAAATTCTTGACGTCGTCACATACTGACAAGGAGGTATTGGAAATGTAAGGGTACTGGCACCGAGGTATAAATGTGGTTGTACTGGGACCGAAGTATACATGTAGTGACCATCACCAGCTCGACCATCACCAGCTTGGTCGACTGGTGAGCGAATCTGCTTGCGAGCGGAAAGACCCGGGTTCGAATCCCGCTGCCGACATGGTTGACGCGGCTAGAAATACGGCATGGGACTTGGGTAAACAACCGAATAATTATCGAAGTAATTATCCGACCCAAGAATGGGCCA
>VCRD01004199.1:38646-48966 GCA_006783055.1 Trinorchestia longiramus
GCGAGAACATAGTACCTTCCTTCTTGTTTGATAGCAATAGGGGCAGCGAGAACATAGTACCTTCCTTCTTGTTTGATAGCAATAGGGGCAGCGAGAACATAGTACAGTTTTCAGAGTTACTATCTAAAAAAATATAAAGCTGGCATTCAGGAACACTTGTAATGTAGTTATACTTCATACATATTTGATGAGGACCTCCCACAAACTTATTTTAAAAAGAAGCATAAATACTGAGCTTAAAAATGCTGAATAAATATTGAAAACAGGATTTGTTTTCAATAAAATTTGCGGGGAATCAATCTGAGTAACTTTTTCAACAACAAAAATTCGGTAATGCTTGAAAATTCCTCTTGGTATAAACTGGACACGTGTTAAGAACCAGTACAAATACGGTGTACCAACTGAGACTGTAACGCACGTTTAGAAGAAGTATATTGTAACGTTACGTTCTAAATAGAAATCAACAGCATGAAAATAGCACTTTATGTTCAGTGAACTAGATTTTAAGAAAACAGTGACATGAATAACTTTAGTTATGTTCAATTAAATAGTTCTAAAAATATACCCGAGACGACTTCAATGCTTTTCAAACCGACAAAACAAGTTTTATTTCAGTTATTGTATTGTTCCCACAGTACATATTCTTGCATGAGTTGCACTATAGACCACGATAGTATTACTCTTACTTCTATGTATCTTTATCTGCTTATTGTGATAACATCACCACTGTTTGCGCTCTAATCAGTCAGCGTATTTATACCATTTAAGATTAATAACCATAAAGTGTTTTAAAATCCAATGTTACATACTTCATGTATCAGTCAATATCAGTTTACTGACTAACTGGAATTTGGATTAAGAGGAATCAGTAATTCTCGATTAAGTGATAATTGAGTAAATAGAAAATTAAATGATAATCTACAGAAATAATTTTTTTGTAGAATGAATACGGCCTTTTATTATATTGAGTTAACTAGTTAAAAATGAAACCGGCAGCATGATTAGTTATGCTGAGGTGACTTAATCTCAAAAGTAGTAGGTAACTATAATACAGTCTTTCTAATATAAGCGCGACTATTGCTTCGAAAAAAGTTTCTATAATGTAGACGCGGCACACCAACACGGAGCGTGACAACTAGGTATCATATCTACACTAACTTGCGTCAGTCATTGTACGACAAGAGTGTGTAGTAACATGCCTACGTCTGGAACGCGTAACTTTCTACTTCTGAAGTTTATTCGGCGTATTTGAATTATTGATTAATATTCATGAGAGCAATTCGAGAATACAATGACCCCACAACTTTATAAAAAATGCTTTATCATGTTCGCTCTGAAATGGTCATAAGATATATGGGCCGATATTTACTAAAATGATAAAAAAGCATAAGCAACACAAAGAAACCACTGTCCATTCATAAAAAAAAACTTTAGCAAAATTATTAAATCGTCTGAGTAGAAATAAAATTATTTTAATTAACTTATTTCTCAGAAATTTCCAAGTCAAACAAGCCAAAACACAAACATGGAAATTCTTTAAGTGACCGGAAGTAGAGGCATAACTTCCCGTGCCAATCAATGAGTAGAAGTGTCCGCACGTCACACAAAAATGCACGTCCGAAGGTCCTCCACGAAACCTACAGTCGGTCACACAAGCTACGTAGTGGTGTGTGACCATGCTAAATGAATACCGTAGTTAACGGTGACGGAGACCATGACAATCAAAACATGAGCCAAACAAAGAAAGGTGTCTACAGCCACAAGGGCTGGGTGGGAGACGCCAATAACTGTTCATTTTTTCGGAAGCATTTAAAGTAACCGAATCTTTGATGGAAACAAACTGCTGTGCGGAAGAAGAGTAACAGAGATACGAAGAGAGGAGAGGGATTGAGGGGAGTGGAGGTGTAGCACGGCTGAAAGGGCAACGACCGCTATTGCCCCAACTCCCCCCTCCTCTACAACCCCCACAGATCGACGGCCGCTGCAATCGGTATCTCTACCACATTTAAATCAATCAAGACGATCTTAAGCTTCAACTGGACTACTACCGCTTCTAGATATGAAATACAGTGGCTATTATCAACGTACAAATCACGGTTTGTAAAGAGTACAAACGGATCACCAGGGAACGATGGTGCCGAGCCACAGAGTGGAGGGGCTGTGTACGAGAGTGTTCGTACGTTTGTAAAGCCTTCGGCTGGAGTCGGGTGAATGAACCCTGGGTGTCAGTGCAGCGTTTGTGACACTTTCCTATATATTACCGTAACACTGACATTCAACCTTGTAACAGGGCCTCAATACCCACTAAAACTATTCGTGTTCGACTTAATGATCAACAAACCAGCCAAGAAAACCACCCTTAGAACAAAAGTTCAGAGGCACAAACGGTGCCTTGGCTACGGCGCCATTGCAGTTGGGATGCAACTTACTTATTATGACCATGGACTCTCATTACTATAGCTCACAGCAAGCCCTAGCATGACGAGTCACTGCTTATGCGTCGTCAGATAAAGGAATAAGCCTGGGGAAATGCATTTCAATGAGTGCCACTATTGAATTGCAGCTTTTGGCACTCCTACACAGCGCTGAGGTTATTGCTCTCTCGCTCTCTCGGTCACAGCTCCACCACAACAAACTCTTGCTGCTGCATGTTGCTTCCAAATCATCAACTAGCTACACACATACTATTTACTGAGTGCCTCTACCATACACTGGTGACATTACAAACATTTCTGTGCTTTATTTTAATTAGTTAGTTGTGTAAACAAAATAGTCATCCTTCAAAAAGAAATTTGCAACGTATACCCCAACTCTTGTAGAATATAAATGACCCGGATCGTGTAGCTGTAAATATTATGCAACAAGTTTTATTTTCTTAACCAAATGTTTTTTGGAAAAGGTATACAAATTAATAACACTGCATAAACTTAATTCATGTCAGTATGGATCTTACAAATATTGCACCGTCACAAATGCACATTAGCACCACTGAACGAATATGGTGAGTAGTATATATATATATATATATATATATATATATATATATATATATATATATATATATATATATATATATATATATATATTCAGCCTAAATGATTGAAGGTAGAAGAGGTCTACGCAACGCACTGAAGGTAGAAGTATTGGCAGCTGGATATACTGACACCCTATGTACTGAAAATATCATAAGCAGCACTTCTAGAATATTAGTCATCTTTCACTATTTTTCAAGCGTCACAATGCTGGTATTTCATATTTTTATTAATAATTCATGTATGAGTTCATAAAGTAGATGATATTAAACTCACACAACTCTAAGTATCCAAATGAGTTCCACTTCAACATTATAATACATTAAACTAGTATGGTCTCGTTCCTTCAAGTCACTTCCCTTTACTAGAGTTTTATATTTCCAAAACTGTCCTTAAAAATATCACATAAAATTAAAGTTACATCACAAATTCACGCGTCATCAAACGAATGATTGAACAAAGTTCATGTTCAGGCCTACGATCATTTTTTGACAGTTTTGAAGACAAATCACAAGTTTCAGAAGAACGTTTTCTGCGTTATCTACTACGACGATAGTGCAGGTATGGTGGCACCAACGAACTCAGCATCGGTGCATGTATCTGCGACCTACACAGACCCCGCTGCTTACACCTCAGCCATCACAGACTTACTGAGTGTTGGTGGCGGGTGTGCGACGGCTTCTCGCCAGTAGTTCTCTTGCACCGCTGTGCACCATCGCTGCTGCAGCACACTTTTTTAGTTATATGTTCTATGCATAAGCATTATGATTTTGTAGAATTAACTATAAAAGAAGGATGCTGTCACAAGCATCCAGGCCGTGGTATGGATCCCGTACAGTTGTTTACGTACTAGCATTTGAACGAAAACTGTTGCACATCGGCCGATAGCGTTCGTTCACCCCAGGTCGTTGCCTTTACCGTCGATGCGATTGGCTGTCGAGCATTCCTCCATCCCGGTAGATGAACCGAAATTTTCTTAACGCACGTTTGTTTAAAACAACCTCTCGTTATACGGCACGGTCACGTTAAACTTGTACATGCATTTTCTCTCTAAATATTCTTCCTTGAAACGTCACAGGGCATCGCCTGCTAGGTGAATCACCTCAGAGTTCAGTGACCGGCTGAATGACCTCTGGAGGGGTCGATTCAAGTAATGATAGAAGGCAAATTTTTCCGAGCCTTGCGAAATTTGCTTTAAATGCACGAGACGTGATTAAAATAGTTCTTATTAAATGAACAGTGCAATTAAAATATAAATTTAACATTTTACTGAGCGCCACACGGAATTATGTTTTAATGGATTACTGCTTATGAGAAATTAATTACGAACGAGAAACTTTCCGTTTTTTATTTATTGCTAGTATCTACATTAATTTTAGACGAGAATTTTTTTCTATTTTAGTGTTAGCGCTGATTGTAGATGAAAACTGAAGTCATAAATGTTCTTTTAATATTAATTATGATGTAAAAAAGAAAAAATATTATAATTACTTGCTTGTCAAATTGAAACCTAATTTAAACCACAACAAGAAAAATATTAGTCGTTTTCATCTCTAAAAAACGGAAGGCAAATTGTTACAATAGCTTTTACAATTCAAATTCAGTGGTCAACATGGAATATTGAGTTTTACTTTGGATAAACTATTTCAATACGATACCCAACTGTCAACACAATGGATTGCGTTGTATTCTACCCACTCGAAATGTAACTACTCACTTCCTTCATAACTGACAGCTCAGAATTTTAGTAATTTAAAAAAGGTAATTGCTTTCTGTTCCACTTTATACAACAAGTAAAAAAATTGAAAAGTAACCGTAAGCAGCTTAAAATTTCACCAAATGTCTCACTCCAAGAGTAAAGGAATACAGCAGAAAAACCCATAAAAATTTGAGAATCTTCATCATGGAATGAACGAAAAAAAATAAATAAGAAGATTAAGTTACTTTTTGGAAATCCAGTATTTTCTAGAGAGTACATTTTCCATTTCGTACATTTTTAATTTTTCGTACATTTTCCTGGAATAATACAGTAGGTTCTGATTATTACAGAGATTTTGTTCATTAGAAGCTATGAATCTGTGCAAACATGATTGCAACACCGGGAGCGTGCGAACTAATACCTCTCCCACACATAGAAACTTCACTAATGAATATTCCTTAAATCTTTCCTCGTCATACATTAAAAAATTCGTCATTGTTACTTATGATGACAGGCCATTTTCTTAAGAACCTTTCTATTCACAATATACGAATATTTATATGTATGTATATTGATACGTACGTATTTCATTCATGTCCGTATTAAAACCCATAAATTGTGGTAACGAATGCTGTTTTTGAACATTTTTTTGCCAGTGCTCATACGTGAACTGTGAGTGCTTTAAGTTTTTAAAACTGGTTACTCCAACACGATTGCAAAACTGGGTCAATTAAAATTCATTAGTCTTCACTAAAGCCCTCATATTTCAGTATTTCAGCGTTATCTCGCAAATTCTAAGCATTTTTATTGAAATACTTTACGAAAAGTGAGATGCCACCTTAGTATGTAATATAAAATCAACTAACAATAAAAATAAATCAATACTTCCATGAAATAAATCGATGACTCTTTTCCCAGGGTAAAAAACGGAAAGAAGTTTTATATTCCTGCAGGAAGTGTGGTGGGATATCCTTCTCTCCTGCAGGAGGTATGGTGGGATGTAATTCCCAAAATTTGCATTTCACAGCATCATTTTACAGAGTATAATTTTTCCAGTAATTCTATGAAATAATTCCTTGTATTTTATGACCTACTTTATGCTCAAATTGAGAAGCTCTAACTTTCATATAACTCAAATATTCAGAAGCGCAAAAAAAAAAGATCAGATATGTATAATACTACATAACTCACGCAGTTGAAAAATGACTAATGGCTCAGAAAAATAAAACCCAGCGCTGAAATTCTTTAATTTACTTACAATCTTCGCAAATTTTCCGTTAAGTTCAGAGTTTTTGAAAGAAGAAACGTTGTTAACCAGTAACACCGTATAGCGAAAGTTACGAATGAAATAAGCGAGAGGACTGGGAGGCACATACATACTTTTCAACGCTGCTTTTGTTATCAAGCTTGATGGCTGCAGCCTTTTTGAATAGTATTAGGACTTCGCTATTTACTGTGTTTTTTTTCAATTCAATTGAAGTGGGAGAAACATGCAATCAACCAAGAAAGAAAGGAAGGAAGAGGCAAGGGTGTTAAAGATGAACAAAAAGTCGTACTCCTAATTATTTTCTTTCAATTCGCTCGCATTCTCACAGGATTTCATATGTTGTTATTATTTTTTTGTTCTTCGGTCATTGGCTGAATTTTCCAGTTGCAGAACTGAAATCTAAAATGAACTGTCCAATGATCTGCGCATGTACGCCTGATGAAGACTACACCACCGTTCACATGCCCAGGTTACACATGAATGTGTACCTGCACATTCACCCTTGCTACTGTAAACAATAATCATTATTATTACAAGAACGTGCAGCCACGTATTACAAAAATAAACCCATACACCGAGATTTTAAAAATTAAGAAAACTATTACATACACATAAATATTTACCAAACAATTATTTTGAATAATCGTGCTAAGCTTCTATTCAACTTATAACAAACTCGTTACTCATAGAAAAATATCGCTAAACGAATGAATAAAATTTATTGACATGTGTAACTTGTAGAAACGCTACTCACAAGATCAAGAGAGATACAGTTAAGAGCAACTCCAGTCAGCCTTAACTGTGTCAGATCGGCGGCACGTTATTTTCTCTTAAAAACGAAGATAAACTAGCGCATGAGTTATCTGCGTTGTGAGGCGACGTCTATTAGCCTTTATCAAGCATGGATGAATAGAGTGTGAATAGCAGCACAGAGGGTGTAGCAAGGAACTTATTTTGTTAATGGATATACCAAAGGGAGAGATCTGAGGATTTGGTGTAACAGCGCCGTGCATGCAACAAACAACTTATTCCATTCATCTGGAATAAAAAGGGACAGATCCGGAGAAAATGGATATAACAGCACTGCGGACGAGGAATGGTGTAGTTTTTCATTGGTCCATAAGCAGCAGCTTCTATGTAATGTGTGCGAACGTTTCTCATATAAAATGAGGTCTTCAAATACGTTTAAACTCTCAAACTTAAAATCTAAGAAACTCCTAAAATCATGAGCTCAAAAGTTTTAAAATTAGTGAATTATTTCTTCACCCATTCACAGTCTGAGACGTATATGTGGTACTCAGATGTCTTTTTGAAATCTGAGTACTACATGCAGGTCCCACGTCTCTATTTACACTTCTCTATTTATAGTAAAAGACTTGTGGCCAGAACCAGCAAATAGTCTGGGGCTGCTAAAGGGAAATACCAGTCACATTTTTAGATTTTAAACTTGAAATTTTCAAATTCTTTCAAACCAGTCAAACTATAACTCTTAAAATTCTTAAACGCTCAAAAGCCAGTAAAATCAAACCACGTATCATCTTCTATATAGTAAGAAATGCTTACTCATGGGAGCACGGTTTTAACTTTATGGAGCACCCTGGAGCACACGATGGACTTCCTGGAGCACACGAGGGTCTCCCTGGAGCACACGAGGGTCTCCCTGGAGCACACGATGGACTTCCTGGAGCACACGAGGGTCTCCCTGGAGCACACGATGGACTTCCTGGGGTTAAGTTTGCTCAAAATTTCCTATATTTCCCTCTCTTGTCCATACGATACTCGAGCTTTATTATAGTGAGCCCCATCCTGTGTTTTATGTATCTTGATGACGTGTCCAGTACCCCTGCTACCACCATCTTATGTATCTTGATGACGTGTCCAGTACCCCTGCNTACCATGTTCTCGTTGCCCCTATTGTTATCAAACAAGAAGGAAGGTAGTACTCTTCACCCTATGACCTGCGTGCATGTTTTGTTTAGTGTATGTTGTTTCAGGGCTGTGCGTGATACTGCATGTGTTTCAGCATGAGGTGTCGGAAGTACAATGAGTTCATAATGTATGTCTCAGAGTGAAACAATCTCTCTCTTTTTTATCTATTAGTTGAATTATTCCGACAAAATATTTTGTCGGAATAATTCAGTTACCCCGTGTGTTCAGCAAGTTACCTTTACACTTCGTTAAGAGGTAGCATGACAGCAGTATGGGGTACAAACAGCTGTGGTGTGCCGGCAAAACAGTCAGAAACAGGAAAATAACCTGACGGTACAATGGAATTATCCGTCTATTTCTTCCCACCCACGATGCTGCGTTACCTCTGTTGCTATCGAGACGCACGCTTCCATTTCTAACTTGGGTGTTCATACAAAGTATCGTCTGTAGCCCTCGTTAAAGATATCTTTGCAAAACTGTTCATCACGTGCACTGTAAACTATGACTCACTTCCAACTCCGTAAATGTTAACAGCTGAACTGTTTAGCTCGTCTAATGTCGCAACCCTCACAAGGTCGTGTCTCTCGTGACAGACGTACGAAGCACTCCAGATTGATTGACTCTGATCCAAGTCTCCGTAACCACGCCTATGTTCGCATACCTCATTTAAGGTTAAAAAAATAATGGACCTCATCAAAACTGGGTGGTTTATTTCGGAATTTCTGATATTGCTTGATCTTTCTTTACACTTTGCTGCTAGAAAAATTGATCAAAGTTTGAAGTCCCCTAGCTTTCGGTGTCATACCTCGTCCCATATGTAACATATTCCTCATTAACTGAAGGAAACCCACCAGGTTCTTTTAAGAATAACAAAAAATACTGATGAATTTTCATTGAAGAAATAAAAGACTCTCTTCATAGTCCTGCTTTGCCCCAAAACCGAGTCATCAAGATGTTAACAGCTGGGTGTCCTCCAAAAATGCACTTATTCTTTGAATGCCTGTTATTCACTTATTTACTTTTCTTACATCATGTACAATAATCCTTAGTGATGGCAAACTTACTTTTTTTAATTAGGCTGCATAAACTTGCGTCTAGTGCAAAGAAACAATTAAAAAAGTGTGTGAACAATGGTCACTACAAAAGTGAGTACATTTTTGGGGGACACCCTGTATTTATTGCCCAACAGTTCATTCTGCTTCCAAATTTCTCTAGCAACCAGTGAGAAGAAGGAAAATGCTGGTCGCAACAGATTCGATCTGATTTGAGATTCAGGATCAGATCAAACGTAAACAGCTTCGCAGAGGAATCTTATTACAAAATTTAGGAGAATAAAGACGTTTATGCCACATGTCGTGCTCATAGCAAAGTATTTTCTATATTTATATTGAACTTTCAAGCGTTTAGGCACTTCTGGTCCTCGTTTTGTTGTATAATTCTGTACATCGGAGTTCAGTACATCCGTCCTTGTACCACTAGAATAGAATAGAATAGAATAGAATGAGGCTATAGGAACGAACCTTCTGGCCCATTCTTGGGTCGGATAATTACTTCGATAATTATTCGGTTGTTTACCCAAGTCCCATGCCGTATTTCTAGCCGCGTCAACCATGTCGGCAGCGGGATTCGAACCCGGGTCTTTCCGCTCGCAAGCAGATTCGCTCACCAGTCGACCAAGCTGGTGATGGTCGAGCTGGTGATGGTCACCAAGCTGGTGATGGTCACTACATGTATACTTCGGTCCCAGTACAACCACATTTATACCTCGGTGCCAGTACCCTTACATTTCCAATACCTCCTTGTCAGTATGTGACGACGTCAAGAATTTGACAATTTCTAGTCTAAATGGTCAAATTCTCAAAGTTTTTTCTTTCATTCTGTTTTTTTGTACCCAGGTTCGTAAGTGTTGCCATGATCACGTCTGCTTCAAATTTCACTCATTTTCCTTTGAATTTTAAGCTACGAAAGCTGCTGTAATCAAACATCTCGAGCTTGTGTCAGGAATCTTATTTTTTCTTAAGAATAGGACAGGGTTATTTTTTCATTCGATCTTCTTTCAAGCATGAACATTTTATTGACTCATTTATTGGTAATTCACCTGATATTAGCGTTTGAAAGGTCACAAATTCACCAGATTTTCACAGGTATTTTCTTGACTAATCTATGATTTAGAATACCGAGTTTTTTGCATCTACTTATTCAAGCAAAAGTCATTTTGTTTATTCGACACATACAAGGAGTGAATGAAAAATCAGAGATCACTTCTAATTTGTATGTTGTCATAAAACCCCGATCACTCTTTACCATGAGCATGAGGTAGGAATTCAATATCTTGCAAGTGTACTCTTTCAATTAACACATTTACCGGGGAAAGACGGCAACCTCGGTGCTGC
>VCRD01004200.1:0-18865 GCA_006783055.1 Trinorchestia longiramus
TGATCATCACTGCTGATCATCACTCCTGATCATCACTGCAGATCATCACTGCTGATCATCACTGCAGATCATCACTCGTGATCATCACTGTTGATCATCACTCTTGATCATCACTATTGATCATCACTCTTATCATCACTCTTGATCATCACTCTTGATCATCCCTCTTGATCATCACTCTTGATCATCACTCTTGATCATCACTCCTGATCGCTGTCACGGACGATGAGAGACGCATAGGACGACAGATTGATAATGGAACTAATAAAACAACTGTATTACCGAAGTTAATAATTCACGAATGTTTCATAAAAAAAGATTCCAAAACTAATGCTCATTTTATTTATTGTTTCACTTGCATTATTTTGAAGAAAAAATTTTGAACGTGTATTAGGTTTTGTTCCATGCATTTGTATATTCGTGAAAATAAACTGTATACAGTCTTCGTTTTATTATATGATTCGGGTGAGCAATATAAAATAGGTTGATACGGATAAATCGCAATATGATACGCATATTTCGCGAAAAATGGAGGTGTTAGAGAAAATGGACGGCATACCTGAAATCAGCACTGGAAATATACGTTATAACAGCTCAAAAATTATCGCCACCGAAACAAGTGTTAACCTGGGTATTGAGTGAATAATTTAGGCCATTTAGAGCAACCTCTCACTTAAAATTTGCTTTCAAATTCTATATTTACGATTTAAACTGAATAAATTGAAAATGACGTTGGGTATCCATTGTCTCACGGGAGACATTTATGTTGAATAAATTTTGTATCTCCTAGAAAGTTATAGTTACAGCTTGAATGTGAAACATTTTTCCATTTGGCCTGAGACAGAGAAATTGTGGACTCTAAAATCATTGGTTGTCAGGTAATTTGAAGTTGGCACTTAAAACTAGGCTAAGTTAGATCAGGAGGAGTTATTTGATGCAAATAGCGGCCTAAGTTGAATTTCTTCAACAAAATCACGCACGTCAGTTTCGAATTAGACGTGAACAACTTGATTCGTTTGAATTCCGGTTGATAATACTAGAGTAATACACGAAATTTGGCATCATTTGTTAAAGGCATGGAAAAATCCAGTAAATTTTAGATTTCAAAGAAGAAATTAGTCATCAATATATATGTTATTCGTGTACCAAGAATGTATACAACTAATTATCTATTTCTAGCAAGATCATTTAGCAATAGTAATAGAATGATGCCTCTTGGCCCTTTCTTATGCCAGTACCAAAGTCCCTGGCGGTAAAATCATTCTATCCGCCAATGGTCATGCACAGAAAGACCACAGGAGGAGAGTCTCGAACTCACGTCCTTCACATCGCCAGGGGATTCGTTCACTAGTCGGCCATACTGCCCTCTGCTGACATATGAAATAACACGGATAAAAGTAGTCGATAACAGAATCTAAAAAAAAGTTATGCCGTGAGTTGAACGCCAAGTATCAGGCTGCAATAAAAGTTCAGTCAATTTTTGGAACGAAAGTTCTGTCCATTTTTTGGTTGGAATGAAAATTCAACGAAACCAAGATTTATTTTATCATTGGCATAGTCACCATTGTCACTAATGACTTCTTTCCACCTTTCTATACATTTTTTGATGCCTCGTCATAGAATTCATTTGGTTTTGATTAAAAAAATAAACTGGTTTTATTTCAACCTTTTCTCTTGAAGTAAGCATTTGTCCTGAAGGATGATTCTGCAGGCGTCTAAAGAGATTTTAATCTGTTGGAGCAAGATCGAGTAAACATGGTTGGTGAATCAAAACTTCCCAACCAAACTTTTCAATGAAATTCTTCGTCCCTCTTGAAGTTTGGGGTCTGGCATTATCATGTTGCTGGATCACTCTTCTTCTGTTTACCGACGAAGGTCGTTTTTTCTTTAGAACAGTCTTCAAACGGCATAACTTTTGGCAGTACACTGCACAAGTTATGGTTTGATTGCCACCTAACAAGCTCATAATGAACAATTCCCTTTATGTCCTGCCACACACCAATTTTTTCAGCTGCAGACTACGTCGAGGCTGTGCAACAAGGTTGGAATTACGGTCGAGACACAGTCTTTTACGTTTAACATAATTGTACAGTATCCATTTTTCACCTCCAGTAACGATACTATCTAAGAATTGGGTTTGAAATTGATTATACCGTAGTAAGACAACAGTTCACACGTTGTTGGAAATTGTTCTCTGAAAGATCGTGTGGAATTCATTTTCCAGCCTTGGAGACTTTAGCAATTCTTATAATTTCATGATATATGGTCATGCAGCTCACGTTAAACTTCTTGTTCATTGTTCTAGTTGTTTTGAAAGAATCATCAATAGCAGCCAGTAATAAGTTCTTCAAAACTGAGTCTTTTGAGCATTATTTTCTTAGCTCGTCCTTAAGACTAAAGGCTTCCTTTTTGGAACGTGAAATCATCTTCTACAACTCCTTACGATTACCAAATGATTTCAGTATGTGTTCGTGAGCAACCTTATTGCTGGACTTGCTGCACTGCCCTTTTGAAATTCGTGTTGCAAAATATGCCTGATGTGTCATTGCTTGGAGTGTAAATTTGGGTCAATAATATGTATTATAATAATTATCACAGAATCTGAAAGTGTAAATAATATTTAAGTGATTTTGATAGCCACACATATGTACGATTAATATAATCGTACACTAAAATTATAAATCAAGAAACGAATAAAACTTACGTCAAGGCCTGATTGTAACCTAAAATGATGTATTGCAAACTGTGAAGCAAGTTTTCTGTATATTATTTGCAGTTATGGGCCGTCCCCCAAGTTTATATGTTGTAAATGTTATTTCAATAGTAACGAATCAATTCATATCAGCTTTAATATCATATATTTATTTTCAGTTAGTTTTCAAACCTTAAGATTAGCCAGATGTATGTTCCACAAGATTGTTTACAATGACTTTATTTTACAAAAAAACAATAACAAAAAATAATTTAAATGTTTTGAGCTCTATATTAATAGCCAGAAATTTACATTTGTTACCCACAAAACAAAGAATGGTGCACAATTTTCTTTGACGAAAACACCAACCAATCACAAGTCACAACGAGAACTCCAACCAATCACAATAGTTCTCTTATACGGACTTGGTAAACTGAGAGTAATCCACTTCACCTGAGCAGCATTACTACAGCCTTGGATCTGGTGTACTTGACTACTGCAAGTAGTCTACTTCACCTCGACGCCAACGCGACATGGTCATACGAGATGACTAGTGTCGCGATACGTTGTTTTTATCTTTACTTTTGCATGAATCGAATATATATTTATTTAATCTGTTAATTACTAAGTTCATTAATGTAAATATCTTTCAACCCTACATTAATCAATAGATGAATGAACTTTTATAACAAACAAACATGATCGCTATGAGGCGTCCAAATCCCTCAACACATTTTTATGATCGAAGCACGCCATTCTAACAGTTGCCGAGTGAGAGGGTAAATAAAATGACACGTGATATTCCAGCATGAATTATTGTAACACGGGAAAATTTAGTTAACATTGGATCTCAGCTATCGACATACTAAATCAACATCTAGGCATGAAGGTTACGCTGAATTATACTCTGTGATCACATGACTAACAACAAATTAACCTTTACCTCCCTTGCACGACGATGATGATTCCCTCACGATGTACCCTTCACTAAATTCACGAAGCTCGCCAGCACACTTCCCAAGCCTAACATAAAATGCGGATGTTGAATGTTGGAGGACTCTCGTAAGTCGCCCGATGATCACTTCCCCTATTATAGATTGAAGACAATGTTGGAGATGCCGATGACTCTTGCAGACTTGTAGACTAATGTTGAAGACGGTGCCAATGTCTCTCACTAATGTTGAAGAACAATGTTATGTGTTGCCGATGCTCTTCCTTACAACTGCAGACTTATGTTCCTCGGATTGTGATGATGCTGTTATTGATTCCATCTTCCCTTGAATTAAATATGTTGATGTCTCTTCGATGAATTGTTCCTTCACAGTTATTTCTTTGAATTCTTGTCTCGCCGCCAGTAAAGATGAATATACTTTAGCCGACTTAGCCGACTTAGCCGGCTTGCCGCCATAGCGGCAAGCGATCACAACTTTCCTTACGTCCTTCTTCCTCTGAGTCTCGAACTTGAAGCCGCTCTCGTCTCAATGCGTGTGTTTATATATGAGCTTATTTTGCTGCTCAATCAATAGTTCAGTATACTTTAAATATCTGTGTGTATGCTAGCACTTATTTTATTTTGAAATGCGGTTTTAAAAAAATACGCTCGTTCATACGAGCATATGCTTGAAAAAATTTTCCCGGCAGAAAATGTGAGGGTTTCAGTGTCCTACTCAATTAAATAGGGTTTGTTGCTTCTGTGTAATGAAGCAACATTTTTTATTGACAATAAAATTCTATTGTTTACATAATATCGTCTGATACTTTTAGGTACTGTCTTTCCGTCGTAAATTTCAGTGATAGTATTTTTAAACAAACCAGAAAAACTTCTCTCATAGTAACTATAGCAAAGCAAATAAATACTGAAGGCATTCGTTTGCAAAAATGTTGATACATACAGAATGTTATAAAACCCGATTAAATTTTGAAATTTCTGAATATCAAAGTATTTTTTGAGCACATCTATTATGATAAGTAATACAATGATCAAGAAAAGCTTAAAAATATATACTCTGACGTTACTTTAACCCTTTCGGTACTGACGGCATCTCTGGTAGCCGCAGTCATTTTTCGCCTAATAAGATGCAGAGCAACACGTGTGTCTGTGCAAACGCTGGTAGGGCAGTGCAAGCTACAGTTTGCTCAGGACAATGCAGTGACAGTAAAACATCACAACTCATCTTTTTTTAAATTTGATGCTAAATATGTTGAAAGGGTTTTGATGTTTGCATCATGGTACCGAAAGGGTTAAGGTTCTGATTTTAAAACAACTTTAAAATTCTGGTGACAGAAAGAACACCAATGAGTCGTTAAAAACCCCGTGGAGGTTGCATCTTGCTTGATTATTCACATATGAGGTTCGACAAAAAACAATAGCCTACTCTATTGAGAGCCTAACATTTGGAAAATAGATTATCATTGCGTACGTGAAAATACATTCTAATGTGCAGGTGTCAAATCGCAATAAAGTCGAATCGTTAATTTGAACTATTTTTGAGTTCATGGAGTCGAAAGGTACTTGTGTACTACACGGCTAATTTAATCAATGACAACACAATAACTCATCATGTTGAAAGCGTACGAGCAGAAATAAATTATCATTGCATCTTATTAACTAATAACATGTGTATGTACAACAAAACATTTCGAATTTCTCAGTACTTTGTTATTTTATGCTTTCAAAATTTTCAATGTAGATATTGGAACCGAAAATATAAGATCTTCCAATTTGAATTATTGTTAATGATTTAAAGCGTATTGTTTAGCTAATTTATCTATAAAAATTATGTAGAAAGTAATAGTGGAATATACCACTATTACCTCCAGTTTGTTCATTAACCATGAAGTTACGTTATTCTCTGTGTGTTAAATGTCAAGACTGAACGATGAATTTCAACACTGAATGAGTACTAATACTATTTCGCACACAAACAGATATTACCTTGAAGGTTGTAGTAGGAAAGTTGGAATATGTGTCATAAATGTCATTGTATGTTAGGATACTGATCAGTGAAATGTGTATCAAATACAGGACCTTTATTTAGAACATGACTTTATTGTTGAGATAATTCTGAAAATTGTGTCTCGACGGAGGGTAAGAAGAATAAATAGCATTACTCGGGGAATGTGTTAGTTTTTTGTGACCCGAACTTTTTCATTGATGTGCCTTATTACCTGTAAACTATGTTCTCACCATTCATCAATGGTCAGGTTCTCTGGGGGATGCATAGGAGCAGAGGTTTCACTTTGTTGAGTGCAGCAACGTTATTGCCTAAATTCAGGGTTACTGTATCCTTACTAACTTGAAACTGAGGAAACTCATTTTCAGTAAAATATGAAAGCACAGGCCATTTCACCCAAAGCAGTTCTGACTCATCACTGGTGAAATATTGCTGAGATTTTTAATTTTTGTTTTTAACTTATACAGCGTAATTGCACTATAATTTTTTAAATTTTAAGGCCGGTTACTTTGGGATTTCTATTAAATGTAGTGACCATTAATAACTGAACATTCACTCTCAATATTCTTTTCCACCTCCAGATGGTGGAATACTGCCCCGTTTTTTATGAAAATTTAACTGTATGGAACGTATTTCTTCTGGTCAAACGTATCCCTGTGTTCAGAAGTATTTCATTGTCGTGACAGCGTTGCAAGAGACACATTTCGTCATGCAATGTTTGAGGACATGTTCAGCAAATTTCTCGAGTTTTTAGCTGTTTCCTCTGCTTGACTGTTCAGCCTATATGGAAAGTCGGACCAGACTAATAACTTGACGAAATGATATACTACTGTGAATTCTATTCAAAATTTTCAATTTATAATCAGCAAAACTCGTCATTTAACCCGTTTTAGCTGTGGACGTTTGTTTATAAGGCTATTGTCGCTAGTCGGAGCTATTATTACTTTTTCACTAAGGTTATGTTTTGGTGGAGGTAGTAACAATTTATCAGAAGGTAAGGTTAAGGGAGTCGTCTGCCTGGTGCACCTCTAGTTGGGGAATTCAATGGTACGACGGATACTCAGCTTTTGTTTATTTATTGATCCGTAGGGCAGCTGGTGGACAGAAGACATCCGTAGTCCACGAGTGAAAAAGATTGGGAACTAGAAGTAATGATCGAGAATATGATCGAGAATATGATCAGGAATATGATCAGGAATATGATCAAGAATATGATCAAGAATATGATCAAGCGTTAAGATTTAAAAAGCAACGATGAGACTCGAGAGGAGAGAGAAAAGAGATGCTAAAGCATCGATGAGATAAGAGATGAGAATGAGAAGATGAGAGCGATGAGAGCAATGCAAGCAATGAGAGCAATGAGAGCAGTGAGAGCGATGAGAGCAGGACCGCCAGGTGTCTGGAAGAGAAGGTTGAGCTTAATTTTCACATCTTCACAAACATAAACAAACACAAGCATTACCCGTAGCAAACTTAAGCAATGACAAGGCTAATCAGAATGAAATGCAGTAGTAAGGCAGTCTAATCTCAAAATATTCAAGAGAGCTGGAAGATAACCTTATAGAGAGATAAAAGAGTAAGTCCCTTTTAAATAAACAAGGAATCTAATCGTCATTAAAGAGGTCTATTTTTAAGACTAGAAACTGAGCAAAAGTTGCTTCAGTGAACATGGCATTCTAGAAAAGATACTTGATTTTTAATAACTAAGTTTCATCTACTGAACAAAGTCGATTTTTAATGTTTGATTTAGGATCAATTAAATCTAGAGATGGAAATGATTATTTGGTTCATATATCAACTAAAAATTATGAGCACAATTGTTGAACAGACAATAAGGAGTCTCGTGGAAAAGGTTGTTCAAGTATGCAAGACCAAAATCTTTAACCACAAGGATAATTTCCATAATCCTGCAATATTGCTATGATACAGGCACAATATAGCAACCTAACAGGAACAAAAGTTTCTATATAAAATAATTGGAACATCCTAATTAGAGCAAGAATAAAATACATTCTAAACATTGTACAGAAATATAATGGACATCCTAAGACATGGTAAAAAATGAAGGAAACAAACTAATGATAACATAGCACATTATGGATATCTTTATTCAGCGGATATCATCTAGTAAACCATAATATTATGGTTAATCCCTGATATTTAAGATTTTCATAAATATGACCTGAGATGAAAATATTTGCAATAAAAAAACTACAATAGTATTGAGAGGGAATGATGTATCAATAATACCTGGATGGGAAATCTTAAATAAAAATTCTATACTTCCAAGTAAACAACACACAATGAATAAAAAAATGTATTTATTTTACAGGGGAATTAAATCAATATAGTTATAAGCTGAATACATGTTTATAAAAATCTCTGCTTCTAAGTATAGAATGCAATGTAAAGGCAAGTCTGTGATTTAAGACAATTTTCAGTCTGTGGTTAAATCTAGTAATCCAACTTATGGTCTAGCTACACCATATTCAGCAGATCCCACTTCTATTCAGGAAGTGTGCAGAGAATTTGAACAATAAAGAAAACAGGTTATAAAAGAAGTTCACTGTGTCAATTGAACAGTAAAAGGAAAGTATTTCAAGTAAATATTTGGAGTAATGCAGAGAGAGCTTGTAACAGCAAAATTAAGAAACATATGACTAATGATGAGCAATAGAAAATCTTAATATAACAGGTGAATTTTTAAACAGAAAGTAAGGTAGATTTGAAGATTAGATAAGAAATACTCTCAGTACTAGTTATGACCACAAGTAGTTCTATTAAATCTTAAAATACAAGTCCTAAAACTTGGTTATTTCAGGGTTGTACCATAGGTCGTCTCCACATACGCACATTATACAAAAATTAACACAAATGTTATGAACAATCCTACACCTAATATTTCTAGAAAAATATAGTGAGGCTAAGAAATATATCTAAGTCCTAAACACAATTAATTCTAAACTTACTGTTAAAAAACACTTCACTCTAAGGCACTGTACACTTACGGTGTTATCTCCTAAAAGCTACGATCAGATTCACGTCGATTCAGGATCCGGATGTGCTTTTCAGGGGTGAATTTTTAAAAAAGAACCACAGCGACAGTTCTTTCGTACTAAGAATGGTTTTACAAAATACAGCGAATTTTTATAATTATAAATTTACAAGAATCTCACATAAAGTTACAAAAACCTAATCACAAAAATACAGGAAATTTATGGTAAAAAGTACGATTTAATTTGTACGCTATTAATTAATATGCATAACTTGAAAATGCAGCATGAACAGCGATGTGATGCTACACTATTATGTCACCAGGTAGAAATTTAAAACTTTTGAATAGATTTCCTTTCTGCGAGTTATTCGTATTTTTCCTTCATAGAAAGTGCAGGGCATGAGGAAAAAATGTAATAAATATATTTGTACGAAGGAAAAAATTTTGCTCACAGATATAATTGGCGTATGCCAATAATAATTAAAATTATAAAAAATAATCCAACTGATGTCACAAAGAAAGGGCCGGGCAAATGAAGAACACCACTGTGATAATAAAAGTTACTGCGCTTTTAAGTGTGAATACTATTGGAGGATTTTACATCCTAATAAAGTAGGTACATATTATTACAGAAAAAAACTGAAGTCCCTGTAAGACCTTTGGTGTGCTACATGCCCCGTGTGGTTCCGTTAAGGCAACTGTTTTGTTTGAGCATTAGTCGGTTAGAGCGTGTGATCTCCAGTTATAACATGCTACGGTAGCGGTCTTACATAAGCTTCTACTTTGGTGTATAAGGTTGATACACCGAGTGGAAGTCGGAATTCATTTACTGACAAAAGTTACATTGGTACGACTTACAATTAATGAACACTTGATGACTAAATGGAGTCTAGCGGTACCTAAATTAAAAATGACATGTATGCATATTTGCATAGAGGGGTGACTAAGCCCCTAGTTGCTGGAAAAAATACGAGAAGGCTGTGTCGCATTGAGGGGTGACCAAGCCACTACATCCCTATTATCGCCACAGTACACACTTCCAAGGACCTCACCACTCATCTGAGGCAAACACACACGAACTATCATACAAAAAAGCTAACTGGAAAAGGCTCACCGAACAAACAGAACAACTTTTCGCAGCACTCAACACCCACCCCAAAGATGACATAAATCAAACGGTAACAGAATTCGACGCTATCATCACAAAAGCTGACAAAAACCACATTCCCAAAGGTAACAGAGAGTATCATAACCCAAACTTCACACATGAACTATATAGACTAATCAGAGAATGTACCAATCTCAGAAACACACCCACTCCACACACTCACCAAACCACACGACACATTAAGGATCAGAACGAACAAATCACAGGAAAAATTAATAAAAAGCAAACAGACAACTGGAAAATTTTCGTCGAATCACTAGACCACAAGACAAACTTTAGCAAACTCTATAAAACCATCAGAAACATAAATTCCAACACAAACGCCTCCCAACCACATGCAGCAATCACCACTGATGCGAAAATACCCTCAAGACAGAAACAAGCATACACATACACCACTATACTAGCAGTAGCAAGGCACACACCACAATCGCAGACAGGCACACGCATAGACTCCAACACAGGAAATATATTCATTTAACTTTAAATGAGGAAGATATACCTCAATATTTTTGTTGTAATTGATCATCTTCACAAGTTTAGCCCAGTATACATCAGTGAAAACAATTTGAAGCTTCACTCAGTTTTCCTTAATGTTGCATGACAACATTTATAAACTTTTTGCAGCTCACTCAGTCGTCAACATAAAAACTAGAGAAAAGACTTCGTTCTGCTTGTCTTTCTTTATTAAACCCCTCCGCTCCGAAACTCTAGCTCAGAGGTCTTTAACCATTTTTAATATCCACCCCTAGTGGTGATTTAGTAGAAGCTGTCCACCCCCACCCCGAAAAAGTCTTATTAAAAATCTAACGTTTAATATTTAAAATCTATATTTCATATTTAATTTCGATGACCATGCAAACAGAAAAAAGTTTCTATTATTTTTTATTTAAGTTATATATATTTAGCCATATATTTACACACATCTCCAACTAATAGCATTGTTAAATTCTATCCATAGGACATCTATTTTTTAATTTATCTAAACGATTCATTTAATACATTTATTAAACGCATGTTTAACCTGAATTTCGTACATAAAACAATTGTCACCAAAACGGACCTTTTTATTTTCAGCTATGGATAGCAGAAATAATTTAACTTTGATCATACTGCAAACAAGTGTATTGGATATATTCCTCTTTAGGTTTCAATACTATATATTTCTGGCTTGGTGCGACACTTCACCTCTGTGAAATAAAACAGCATTGCGATGCAAATATTTTACAAATTATTGTTTTACGTGCATTTTATGTCTTGTGTAGACGAGAAAGAAAGATTGTAATGGGAGTTAGAATTTCTTCCAAAACACATGGCCTAATTTTCTCACCGCTACCGCAAAAAAAATTGCATCAAAACAATTTTATAGAGAAACAAAATCTACGAAAAGATTTGTAGGAGCTCTTTCAAACTCACATTTCACGCGGCACGAAGATGTAAGTAAAGATATGTAAACGTAAAAACAGCTACATTAATGTCAGTGTTTCAATGCACATGTACGGGAGCTCGTAGATATGTAAGTATGATATTCACACGCCGTGTGAATCAAGTACAGACACAGACAGAGCACAGGCTGCGTTGTGTAGTTCGGTTGCAGGATCGCCATTGCTGGATTTTTCAGCCCCAATTTATGTAAAACGAACGATTTAAATATGTATACAGTTATCAATGCATGGTATATATAGTGAATTAATACACTATACTACATACATATATAGTAATTTTCATACATAAACTGCAAACTATACTAAGAACTGGGTTTATGAACCCAGCAGTGGCCACGTTGGAACTTCCAAGATATTAACTCCCTGCTTCGGAGCTACACACATTCAACCAGTTTCTCTACTTAACTGCAAAATGTAAAAACACTGGATTTAGCTCTAAGCTGGACTATGAGGAAAACTTCACTAAAACTAATATTAACTAATATTAATTGTTGACTATCAATAAAGATGAATATACATCCGTTTTGGGCAGTTACGCCGCAATTATTACGGCAGAGGTGGATAACTTTGTATTATTGTAGAAACATAAATTCAGTCACATTTCGTCAGACGTTCACTTCCGCACCCTCCAGCCCGGTTGAACATAGTTTCTGTAGCATAAGAATCTGACTGCTCAGGCACTAACAAGCCTTCTATTAACATGTTTATTGATTAGGATGTCTTTCAGCATAGAATTTTATCATGTTAAATGCAAATTAATATTAAATCATATTAATATTATTGATTTTTCCCCAACACGTTGAGTGCGATTGCCTAGCAGGTGCAAATCTTCACTTAGTACAGTCATTATCACTAGAAGGTACTGTATATTGGTACAGTCTTTATCAGAAGAAGGCACTGTAAAATTTACGGAACCTAACCTAAGTAGCCCACCGTTGGGGTCACTCCGCCAGAGCGCCTATTGCTGTATTCAGGGGTTTTAGAAAAATATTTAGGTATTGCTTGCATTACAATTACACTGTAAATGTGTGCAATATAAATTCACACTAACCTACTTGTACGAGTACAAACCGTACTCAATCGATTGGTCCGAATATATTTTGACCCTTTGACCACGCTAGCTAGTCCCAATGACGAGTGTTGCCGAGATGGGATGATTTTTTCTAAGATACGACTGTGTTCAAACTGGTGGCTTATACACTGGCTAGGTTTCGAGTTTCGCCCGCTCACCTCTCCCACTTGTCGCTCTGTACGCAGTGGTGTGCAAGTGACGGACAGGCATTCGAACACACGCGATTCACTTTCAATGTTTGCTTCCATTTTGGCGGCTAGGCTAGGAAGAGACTGAGTCATCCCCCCCTCATCATGCGGGGAAGGGTAGGGGGAAGGTATGGGTAGCAATGACAGGGAAGAATTTGGGTTTCCACAATAAAGTCAGGTCTGAATGCGATGAAGGTATAAAATTCACTCATTGCATGATTCATTGGGAGGTGCTAGAACTGAAAAACAATAACGAAGAATTGTGTGTAGTGTGACAAGGTTCAGTTAATATAATTAATGACAGCAAACCCCGTACTCTTAATACTCGGTTCTTTACAAATTTGTGCAAAAAAAAGGGTTTAATTTTGAATCCCAGCTGCTTCAGACTGACATTCGATGGCTTTTAAGAGGTCGGGCTTTAAGAAAGCTGATCGCTTTAAAAAAAATTAAGCCATGTTATTTTAATCTAGTAACGACTCAGATTTGGTGACACATTTCCAAAACGAAAATTGGCCTTCCAAACTTTGTTATTTATCAGATATTCTTGACAAGCTTAGTGACTTTAATATATCGTTACAAGGCGAAAATACAAATGTTCTTACATTAACTTCAAAAATTCAAGCTTTCCTGAAGGTAATGTACGGTTGATGAATGTAAAACGCAACTCATGTCAGTTGTTTCCACGTCTGAAAGAGTTCATCATAGAAAACTGACTAAATTTTGAAATAATCAAACTTATTATAAATAAGAATTTGGTAAGCTTAGGGGAAAATTTTAAAAGATATTTTCTTTAAGAATCCGACATGAGCCGATTTGGTTGGATCCAAAATGCATTTGATGCTAAAGTCGAAAAAGTGTCGTCTCACACTAAAGGCACACGAAGAATTTGTAGAACTTTCTTGATTCTTCTCTAAAAACTATGTTTGCTAAAATAAATCTAAATTTGTTTTGCGTTGGCATCAAATTTGAATATCAAAACTTGTCACGACTTGCAATGGATACTCCGCTACCTTTCACGTCAAGACATTTGTGTGAAAGGGCTTTTCGGCATTAACTAATGTCAAAACAAAACATCGATCTAGTTTAGTAAATATTGAAACTATTTAAGCCAACATTAACAAAAATAGAGGCTAGATTTTACCTGTGTAAGAAAATGCAGGCGCATCAATCCCATTAATTAAATATAAGTGACATTATTTAATGCCACTAATAGTATCTATAGAGTTCATGGTTTTACTGTATAAAATACACACATTTTAAATGTTTTTTTACAGTATACCCGTTTTTTATAAACATTAAATTTTTCTCTTATATTTATATTTTATTCTTTATTTTCTTAAAGTTAAAGAGTCGTACAAAAATAAAATCTTTTAAAGGTGGTCGCGATGGTTTAAAGTTTGAAGACTACTGGGTTAAATAACGGTTGGACAACAGTTTAAAGCCATTCCCTGATAGGACCTTGGGGCTAGAATGGATTTTTCGACACTTGGAAATGAGTTTTCCGACTCCTGTAAATGAGGTCTTACTGACTGTTGTGTATGGTTCTTCTCACAATTTTTAAGTCTAATAACCCCAGTATCTTAATGTCCCATTTTGCCTCCTTACCGAGTCCATAAACCCCTGTCACATAGCTAACGCGAAGACCTCGTAAGTGTCGGTATTTTGCTGCTACGAAGCTAAACATTCAGGTTTCGTCTTCTAGCGCAGCTAAGAAAAGATCTAAAGAATTAGGGTAGCTGATGACAGGCTCCGCCCACTACGGAGTCTCTTTAGTCTTCGCTTCCATGCGCACAGCAGAGTGAATGATTTCATCGGAGTCTTGAGATAATGGAAGATCGCTATTACGGACGATGGGATACGCATAGGACGACACATTGATAATAGAACTAATAAAACAACTGTATTACCGAAGTTATTAATTCACGAATGTTCCATAAAACAAGATTCCAAAACTAATGCTCATTTTATTTATGGTTTCACTTGCATTATTTTGAAGAAAATGTTTTGAACGTATATTAGGTTTTGTTCCATGCATATGTATATTCGTGACAATAAACTGTTTACAGTCTTTGTTTTATTATATGATTCGTGTGAGCAATATAAAATGGGTTAATACGGATAAATCGATGCATATTTCGCGATAAATGGAGGTGTTAGAGAAAATGGACGGCATACCTGAAATTAGCACTCGATATATACGTTATAAGAGCTCGAAAACTATCGCCACCGAAACAAGTGTTAGCCCGTGTATTGAGTGAATAATTTAGGCCATATAGAGCAACCACTGACTTAAAATTTGCTTTTAAATTCTATATATACAGTTTGAGCTGAATGAATCGAAAAATGACGTTCGATATCCATTGTTTCACGGGAGATATTTTTGTTGAATAAATTTTGTATCTCCTAAAAGGTCATAGTTACAGCTTGAATGTGAAACATTTTTCCATATGGCCTAAGTCAAAGAAATTATGGACTCTAAAATCATTGGTTGAATGGTAATTTGAAGTAGGCACTTAAAACTAGGCTTAGTTAGAACAAGAGGAGTTATTTGATGCAAATAGCAGCCTTAGTTGAATTTTTTAACAAAATCACGCTCGTGAGTTTCGAATTGGACGTGAACAACTTGATTCGTTTGAATTCCGGTTGATAATACCAGAGTCATACACGAAACTTGGCATCATTTGTTAATGGAATGGAAATTTCAAGTAAATTTTAGATTTCAAAGAAGACATTAGGCTTCAGTATATTTGTGATTCGTATACCAAGAGTGTATACAACTAATTATCTATTTCTAGCAAGATCATTTAGCAATAGTAATAGAATGATGCGATAGGAACGAGCCTTTTATTCCTTTCTTAGGTCGGTACCAAAGTCCCTGGCCGTAAAATCATTCTATCCGCCAATGGTCATGCAGAAAAAACCAGCGCAGTAGAGTCTCGAACTCGCATCTTTCTCATCAGAAGCGGATTCGTTCACCAGTCAGCCATGCTTGTCTACGTAACGACACGAAATAACACGAATAAAAGTAGTCGATAAAAGAATCTCAAAAAAGTTATGCTGGGAGTTGAACGCTGAGTATCAGTTTGCAACGAAAGTTCAGTCAATTTTTGGAACGGAAGTTCTGTCCATTTTTTGGTTGAAATGAAAATTAAGCGAAACCAAGATTTATTTTATCATTGGCATAGTCACCATTGTCACTAATGATTTCTTTCCACCTTTTTATAAGGTTTTTGATGCCTCTGTCATAGAATTCATTTGGTTTTGACTCAAAAAATAAACTGACTTCATTTCAACCTCTTCTCTTGAAGTAAGCATTTGTCCAGAAGGATGATTCTGTAGGTTTATAAAGAGATTTTAATCTGTAGGAGCAACATCGAGAGAACATGGTGGGTGAATCAAAATTTCCGAACAAAACTGTTCAGTGAGATTCTTCGTCCCTCTTGAAATGTGGGGTCTGGCATTCTAATGTTGCATGATCACTTCTCTTCTGTTTACCGATGAAGGTCGTTTTTCTTTAAGAACAGTCTTCAAACGGCATAGCTTCTGGCAGTACACTGCACAAGTTATGGTTTGATTGCCACCTAACAGTTCATAATGAACAATTCCCTCTATGTTCCGCCACACGCAGAAATTTTTTCAGCTGCAGACTACGTCGAGGCTGTCGATTCTATCTAAGAATTGGGTTTTAAATTGAACATAACGCAGTAAGACAACAGATCACACGTTGTTGGAGATTGTTCTCTGAAAGATCGTGTGGAATCCATTTTCCAGCCTTGGAGACTTTAGCAATTCTTATCATTTCATGATATATGGTCATACAGCTCATGTTAAATTTCTTCTCATTGTTCTAGTTGTTTCGAAAGAATCATCAATGACAGCCAGCAATAAGTTCTTCAAAACTGAGTCTTATTAAGCATTATTTCCTTTGCTCGTCCTTGAGACTAAAGGCTTCCTTTTTGAAACGTGAAATCATCTTCTACAACTCCTTTCGGTGGCCAAATTATTTACGCAACTCCAAGAATTAAAATTAATGTAATGATAGAATATTTTGTATAATAACTATTGCATCAGCCATCAAAGTCATTGTCTAATTTTGTATCACTCAAGTGTCCACGTTCGGGTATTTATAACGGGCGTACTAAAAGATCGACCAGGCCTTTTGATACGGTTATTCAATTTCATTGGCCTCGGTAAGACGCTGCCTATCGATATCTCGTTCTGTGTTCCCTGTAGCAGCCAGCTAATTAGGTCCGATGCTTTAATGTTTTGCTCAACAGTTGTATTACTAAGTTGCCTTGTACTATTGATTTTTTCTTGCTAAATTCTGTATTTATTTCGAGCTACTTATTGATCCTTATCCAGGCAGGTTTCATTTTCGGGTTCAGTTTCAATTTCAGTTTTACGGATTACAAGTTCTCAGATTTGGTCTTCGATTTTGACCCCAACTTCTGCTCTAATTTTTGATTGTGTCCAATAATAAATCTGCAAGCTACGAAGCCAATCGTATCACTACCCTAGAAGAACCCCACCAGAACAACTACAGAAAAATACGCGTTCCCCCAAAGGTGCAAAAAAAGAAGAGTTCGAAAAGGATATTGACAGAAGGATTACAGAAGGTATTCTTCTACCGTGGGAAGAAACTGTCGATACAGGTATTCTCGCGATGATGGCAATAGAGCAGACAACAAAGAACAAAGTAAGGCTAGTGTTAGATTTTTGCAAACTCAATACAAATGTTTTGTGCCATACTGGTGATGATGTGATTGATTGCTGCGACGAGACATTACGCAAATGGCGTCGTACGAGCGAAAACATGTCAATAGTAGACCTGAAAGCAGCTTATTTGCAATTAAGAGTTGATAAGGAACTGTGGCGCTACCAGTTAGTAAAATATAAAGGGCAAACGTTCTGCCTTACGCGCTTAGGTTTTGGACTGAATTCTGTACCACGCATCATGCCAAAAGTGTTGAAGCACGTGTTGAGCATAGATGATACAATTAAAAACGCCACCAGCTCGAATATCGATGATATCCTCGTTGATGAAACCAAAGTTTCAGTTACAGAAGTAGTCAGCCACCTTAACAAATTTAGGTTGATAACGAAAGCACCGGAAGCACTGGATGGAGGGGCAGTTTTAGGGCTGCGGTTATCGAAGGTCAGAGAGGAGCTTATGTTTCACAGAGGCAATAAAATACCAGAAGTCACCGATGCGGTCACAAGAAGAGAGTTGTTTTCAGCCTGCGGGACACTGGTGGGGCACTACCCTATGCGGGATGGCTACGAGTCGCCTGTAGTTACATTAAAAGAAGGGCCGAAGGATAGCACTGAAGACTTCGTAGGCAAACATGCAATGTCCATAATTAGGGAAGTAATTGAAAGAGTAAAAGTAGAAGCCCCAGTAAGAGGAGGGGGTCAGTGCCCGATATCCAGCATGGAGTGGTATGGACAGACGAAAGTAAAATTACGCTCGGAGCGGTATTAGAAATAAATGGCAAGGCCATTGAAGATGTAACGTGGCTCAGAAAGAAAAAAGATATCAGTCATATCAATGTTGCAGAGTTGGAGGCAGTGTTAAAGGGAGTGAAGTTAGCTCTTAAGTGGAGTATGACATCAATAGAGTTGAGAATTGATTCCGTAACTGTGGCAGTGTGGCTGCAATCTGTCGTTAGCGCCGAGAAGCGCGTCCACACGAAATGCACCGCGTAAATGCTCATTAAATGAAGGCTGGGAAACCTTACAGAAATTATGATTGAGTTTGGACTAAAAATCCAGATTTCGCTAGTGCCTAGTGATAAAAATAAAGCGAACGTATTAACTCACGTGAAGAAAAGGCAGCTGTGTGGGGTCGAAGTAGGCGGTAACGATATCGACGAGCATGAACAGAATTGTTCAGGTGCATACACGAATATAATAGAGGTGCTTAATAAACACCACGTTGGAGTCGACAGAACCCTGTACTTAGCCAGAAAAATGAATTCAAATGTTTCAAGTGAGGACGTGAAGAGTTGTGAGAGCGTGTGAGCGATGTTAGTCAATTGATCCTGCTCCTTTGAAGCACGAAACAGGAGAAGTAGGCGTGAAAAACAATTGGCGACGCTTGGCCATCGACGTCACGCATTCTAAAGGACGACCCTATTTATCTATGGTTGATTGCGGGCCGGGACGCTTTGTAGTGTGGCGAGAACTGAGAAGAGAAAACACGCAATGCATCGTTACAGAATTAAGCAATATTTTCTTGGAAAGGGACCCAGTCGACGAGTAATAAATGGATAACAGTACAGTTTTCCGGTCTCAAATGTTATCATATATGTTGCGAGAGTGGAATGTTGAAAGAGTGTTTAGAGCTGCGTA